>JASPKZ010003077.1:887500-1147500 GCA_030220185.1 Diploptera punctata
TGCTCAGTGCGCTGCCTCACAGCAGGTACACGACTAGGCCTAGTCTTGCGAACGGGCTGGTTGGTACAATACCGGGCGTAATGCTGGGAATTACCACCAGGTCAATAAGCTCGGGAAAGGAGGAAGCGCGGTCTTTGTTGGTGGGATTTAGCGCCGACCCTGGAACCGAGTGACCCAAGGACAATCTGTGAGGTCGTCAGGAGTTGAGCGACCTGACGTACTATAGCTCAGGTTGGACCCACTTCAGCAACCAAACACGTCCCCAGCTGGTGCACTGGGGGAAAGGTCGGTGGATCTGTAGAGAGTCCTCCCGGTCAAGTCCAAGGGACTCGTGAACCATTAGTGGGGTAGGCAAGAGTTGAGCGCCTTGTCGTACTATTTGCTCATCTGTTGGAGCTTGCGAGCTCCGTGCTGGCCCACAACAGCTGCAGAAGGCGTCCCTGGGGGCACACCAGGGCTCGGCTCGGACCAGTCCAGAGGGGAGCAACTGTACTGGTTCCTGGCTCGGCCTACGGGCCCGTCGACAAACTGTGGGGTCGTCAAGAGATGAGCACCTGGATGTACTAAAAGTCTCACACTGTTGGGCTTGTAGCCCTAGTCGGTCTCACAACGGCTGCAGGACACGTCCCTGGAGGCAGAACAGGGGAATGGTCGGTGGATCTGCGACAGCAGTCCTCCCGGCTAGGCTCATGGAGCCCGTGGACCAACTGTGGGGTCGTCAGGAATGAGCGACCTGATGTACTATGTAGCTCAGCAATGCCCAGAACTTGCAACTCCAACACCCTCTCCCTGGGGTGTTGGTTTCAGGACCGTGAACTTGAACGTGGACGTGAACATAGGATAGGGAGGACTAGAACTAGGACTTGGGAGTATGGTCATGAGGACCGAGGTATCCCAAGGGGTGGACGGATGGGCCTAGATGGCACGTACCTGCTCTAAAGACTTTCTGATGCGTTAATAAAGGATACAAATTATTTTATTATACCGACAGGATCCGCGAATAAAGAAATTTTTAGCCGCGAATACAGGAACTGTGTCGCAATTTTCTAACCTGAGAATAATGAAAACGAGAGTAAGGGAACCGCGAATAAGGAGCTTTTACGGTATATATATATATATAGTACACCGCTGTTGTCTCGAGGTAGCGTGCTGCCTTGGTACGCAGCGGGCTCTGGTTCGACTTCCGGTCGGAACAAGCTTCCTGGGTGAAGTTTTTTCGGGGTTTTTCCTCACCTGTAAGAAAAAAAAATTCAGGAAGATTTGAAGCACAAACGATTCCCAAACATCATCTGGCCATCATCATTATCGCCCTTATCATCCACGGATTGGATTCAACGGGAAGCTACCACACCTATAATTTCCTAGTAAAAGCTGCAAAGCATAGCGTGAACATGCTATAATTGCTGTGAAGGACCTGCCCTAAACTACAAATATAATAAAGCTATGTTACATTTGTATAATTGTATATATAAACCGGTGTAGTACCCTCAGGGATATGTGGATGGCGACCACAAGGTGCCCAAGCTGAGCAAAACATTTCTTCCACTTACTTGTGTTTTGCACTCTTTTAACTTTACTATCTAACCTCTCTTGGTTAACTCTTGTTCTTTTCGACCCCGACGCTATTAGGGCATCCGAGGGCTAGGGAGTCTTTCCTTTCTTCCATTTCTTCTTTCCTTTTTTTCTTTTCTTCTCCAGAAAAGCCTGACCAGAGGCTATAAGATGGCAGCCCCATCACTGGTCTTGCCTTCCTTTGGCCAGCAACCAATCGAAGGGACTATTATTATGCTTTCAAGTCTTATACGAGAATTTCCTGGGGAGGGAAAATTTTCTATAGGATCGTAACAGGCCTTGGCCTAATACTTGGAAGGAAGAAGAAGAAGAACCGGTGTAGTCACGAGTTAGAATGCGAAAGTCTGTTGACAGAATACTGCTGCATTTTATACAATAGAATACAGCTGATCATTCATAAAGATGGGGAAAAATGGTAGTTCATTAATAACTGACTTGTCTTTCTTTAGATTTTCCGCGGTGTCAAATCTTTCATTGTCATACTTTGAAAGAACGATTTTTTAAAGTAAATGAGTCCTCGTTCACTTCTCTTAACTAGGCTGATTAACACACCATCTATATTCTATCGAATATGAAGCAATTTTCAATTAACCATAATTTTCGGATCGCTTATCTATTGGTGATAGCCTGGATGATAGTTAACATCTACCTCCCTAAAGTGGGGAGGAAGTGAGAAGGAACGAAAAATTGAAAACGTGACTGAGATTAGTGCCAAATCCATAATTTTGGGGGTCGCTGTGCTGATTCATCTCAGTCCCAATGACATTTAAGCTCCCTAAAGGGGTTGAGGTGAAAAGCGGTGAAAAACAAAATTATTACAGTGACCGAGATTAGAATCAATTGCATTGATTTAGGGGTCGCTAAGATAATTGGTGAGAGTGTAGGTGTCAACTAAGTCCATATTTGACCCCCAAGAACACCTAGGGGGTGAGAAAGGATGAAAAATAGTGTATACAATTACCGTGATTAGTGTCAATCTATAAATTTTAGGGTCACTAAAATGGCTGACCAGGCCTGTCGCACCATCATAGGAGCAGATAAAATTAAGCATAGTAGATGAGATGAGCATGGGGAAGAACTGCAATGAAATTTTTGAAACGGGTAAAAGGGAGAAACCGCGAGAAAACCTGCTTTTACTAAGATTCGTTTTCCACGAATTTCACATGGAGTAGGCCAAACTGAAATAAATTTGGGATATAGAGGTGGAGGGCGAGTGACTAACCACCTGCGCCATAGAGCCGCACTCAAAACAGTAACTAAACTAATATAACTTATTATAAAATAGATTAAGTAATTTATATAGATCAACTATTACCAGATTGCGGACTATAAGACCGTTGTCCATAACTGGTGTTTTTCTTAAACATTTTTCCCTCGACTATGGAGGAAGATCTAATGTACTGAAAATGACCTTCGTAGCCGAGGGAGAAATGTGTGGAAGAAATACCACTTATGGACCACAGTCTTATAGCCCGAAATCTTCCAATACCATGACTTCCGACCGTAAAAGCCTGCATTGTACAATTTATATAGATATAACAATATAAAAGGGAACAAAATAATATTCTCATATCTGATAGAACCTATATAAAGCAAAATTTGTTGAGATTTTTAGCTACAAATTAACTCTACTTATACATCAATGTAGATGTTTTAAGAAGTCGTTTATTGATACTTGTTGATCATAATCTGTATAAGGTTCAATATAACAGTGGTGTAATTCATATATTTATCTAGATATTTCAAATAAATGCATTAAAACTTACTTTGCACTCGAGAAAGTAAAATTAACTAACAATAACGTTATTAGCAGAAAACTACTTTGAAAATATAATAATATATCAAGAGAAAATTTTAACCAAGAGGTTTAAAACTTCTTTTAATAATCTGAGAATTCTCTGAATGTCATGTTCTTCAAAAGTTTTTAAGTGAAATTAACACCGCAGACGTTCGTGCGCACAATGTTGAGAAAAACGAATTAAATATAAATACAGGGAACTGGCATACTTCTTACACTTCTTTTAAAACCAGTTTTAAACAATCTGAAATAAATTACAAGTTATCGCTAGAAGCCCTAAAAATAATTATTTATTTAATGGAGACGTTACTTCTCACCCAATGAGCACGGGTTCAATAATGATAAACTAAGAGTTTATTTCTTTGTTTGTTTAATTACTCATCTTTGGTAAAATTCCCGAAATTACTTACCGGTATTTTCTGATTTTTTCGAAACATAATTTTTATATCATATTAAACGAATCTAAAACAAGCAATCATGGAAGCAGCATATGAGAGTCTCGGATATAAACAAATCAAAAACAAAAAGAGATTACGAACTTGGAATCCCGAATTAAAAGAAAATATTGAACAAAAGAAAAAAGCTTATAAAGTGTATTTACAAACTAAACAAGAGGAACATTATACAGAATATAAAAAACTCAGAGCTAAGGTTCGTAAATTGTCTAGAAAATACAGAAGGGATGATTGGGATAAATTTGTAAAATCCTTAGAACGTGATATTACAGGAGCACAAAGACAGGGATTTAAAATATTCAAAAAATTACAGATGGAAACAAAAGACAAAATTAATGTTAATCTGATACCAAAACAAGACTGGATTACTTACTACAAAAATCTTTGGTCAGAACCGAACACTCACACTGAAAAAATTACTTCGAATTTGACTTGTGAAAATGAAATAGAAAAACCAGACATAACAATGGACGAACTAGAAGAAGTTTTAAAGAAGGCCAAGAACAGGAAAAGTCCAGGTTTAGATGATTTAAATTTAGAACTTTTTAAGTATGGAGGAACTGCCTTGAAAGAGAAACTATTAGAACTTTTTAACAATATTTGGCATTGTCTTAATATTCCAACGGATTGGGAAACGGGTCTAGTAATTAATATACATAAAAAAGGTCAGAAAAACAAATGTGATAACTACCGAGGCATTACCTTACTCCCAACTGCATCTAAATTATATGCCAACATAATTAAAAATAAGTTATCAGTAAGTACTGAAACATTTTTGGAAGAAGAACAATGTGGATTTAGAAAAGGGAGGAGCACTATAGATGCAATATTTACCCTGCAACAAATTATGGAAAAAAGGAGAGAATTTAATCTCCCACTGTACATACTATTTATAGATTATGAAAAGGCATATGATAATGTAAACCGAGATAAACTTTGGCAGATACTGCATGAAGAACATATACACTCACATGTAATACGAGCCATACAAAGCTTATATCAAAATTCTAAAATCAAAATTAAATTACCAGATGGAGAAATAACAGAACACATAAACACAGGCAAAGGTGTTCGACAAGGATGTGGACTATCTCCACTCTTATTTAATATATATATTAACAGAATAGTGCAAGAATGGAAACAAACAGTAAACAGTGGAATTTCAATAACTAGGAATAAAATAATTCAAACAATATTATATGCTGATGATCAAATAATATTATCAGATTCCGAAGATAGCTTACAAATAGCAGCATATCAATTATTCAAAATTGCCAGCAAATATAATATGAAAATTTCCACATCAAAATCCAAAACAATGGCAATGTGTGGAAAAAACATACAACGGGTGAAAATTGAGATTGATGGAAAAATTATAGAACAAGTGTCAGATTTCTCTTACTTAGGAAGTGTATTTGCAGAGTATAAGAGTGACATTGATTCAAAATTACAAAAATATAATAAAATGAATGGGGTAATACGAAGACATTTTGGTAAACAGATGAGGACAGAGACAAAACTAAGATTACATAACGTCACATCAAAAGCTGCTCTAAAATATGGAAGTGAAATTTGGATTTTAAATAAAAGAAACTCTCATAAACTTCAAGTAAGCCAAATGCGCTTCTTACGATCATTGTTAGGAGTTAATAGACTGGATCACCAAAGGAACACTACTATCAGAGGAAAACTTGGAGTAGCAAGTTTAAATGAAGATATCCAAAGATACCAACAAGAATGGAAAAATCATCTGAGAAGAATGGCAAGAAATAGACTTCCAAAATTGGCATTCCAATATACCCCAACTGGACATAGGGACCAAGGAAGACCAAAAACATCGGTGGAAAGATCAAGACCATCTTCGCTAGGTTTACCGTACAGGCCACATGGCCTAAAACGAATTTGTTCATGATGATGATGATTAAACGAATTAATGTTTCCATAGACTTTTATATATCGTTAATATATGCTGGGAAACAGGTCACTTTGCAAACTCCTGGCCTACAGAAAAAAAACAATAAAGTAGCGACTGTGATAATCATTAGCCAACAACATTTTACTTTTTCTTTCTGTAACTGGCATGAAAACAGCTAATCTGTATGTTTTCGGGTGTGTTGATAACGAAAGTGTTAATGAAAATGCAAGATTAGCTCTTGTTTTGAAGTTATGCTGACTTTACGTTATTGCCTATATAAGCTTATGCATGTATTTACCTTGTTGTTAATCTCTTGGAGTAAGGCCATTACCTGGTATTTGTAATTTTCTGCTAGTGATTTCCTAATTAGTGTCCAGTAGCAATCGGCTAACATTGGTGCACTCCACTTTCCCTGGTATCTCATTTTCATGTTCGCAATTTCCTGGTGGACGTGATCCCCGTGCTCGTTGCTTACAGCACAGTTGAAAGAAAGAAGTCCAAGTGGGAATCTAAGAAACGTAACTTTAAGGACATGTTACAACCCAGTCTATCCTAGCAGTGCAGAATATTTGCCACAAGATCCTTATAGTTTTCTGCCCTCTTATTTGATAGAAAGTTTGTTGACACTTGAACAAAGACATCCCAAGCTAACTTTTCATTACTTGTCAGGGTGGTGTTGAAATGCTCATCTTTGTACATTTTCCGTATCTGGGGACCCATGAAAATCCCCTCTTTTTCCCGTCTCACAAGCCGTAGAAATTTCTGGCGCAAATATATAAATTCTACCCCAGTTTTGTCCATGGCCATAACGAAGTTTTTCATTAGGTCCAATTTACATGAAGAGCAGGAAAAGTGCTTCTTGAATAACATTGTGAGGTTTGGTTCAAGTGATTAATGCTTAGGTCAATCTTTCTTTATAATGAAGTGCTATGGCGCGGATATCCCAGAGGCACTAGAAGCAATAGAACTTGGTATAGCCCTGTTTGTAGCCCAAGTAGTATGCCTATGATTTTCAGATCCCCGGAAGTCTGCCATTTAAACTTGTCATAGTTCAATCGTAATAACAATTGTTTCATGTTAACACATGTTTCGTATATGTAAGAATCGATGGTAACACATTGTCATTATGCAGTAGGACACACTTGAGACTTATTTTGGAGGAGTCGATGTACAACCCGTATTTCATTCTCTTCAGAAAAGAAAGGCCCTTAAACGGGAGAGATCTGGAATTACTGAAAGGTAAAGCTGAACTGTTGGCTGTTATAGTCCCGCGCCGTAGCCGAGCGGTTAAGGTAAGAAGCCTTGGCGCAGAGCTACGGGACTTGCGCTGGTTCGAGTCTCCATGGGGGAAGACATTTTCTCATGGTATTTCGGCCTGTATGGGACCGGTGCCCACCCAGCATCGTGAGGCAATTGGGTAGCTACAATAAGTAGCGGCTCCAGGATGAGGAAACAGCTATAACGGCTGGGGGACTCGACATGCTAACCACATGTCACCCCTACACTGGCTGTTGATCATCTACCTCTGTGATTGACACATGTGGATGTGAAGGGCCAGCTGCCGGCTGGTAAAAGGGCAACCGCTGAAAAGTGGAAAGACCCTCAATCGGAATCGATGAGCAACCTTCACTCATCACTTTTATATTTAATTTTCATAGCTGCCATTAGTCACAACAGATTATTAAATTCTTTTCACTTCCGAAAAATGGAAGGAATGGCATGTGGCGGTTACGGAGTAATCACATTTACCGTCTTCTCAAGACAATTCCACTGTTATAGTCTAGACGCCAACAGTTCAGCTTTACCTTTCAGTAATTCCAGATCTCTCTCCCGTTTAAGGGCCTTTCTTTTCTGAAGAGAATGAAATACGAAGCATAATCCTAGGATAAATAGCGATGATGGTGTAGCTGCTTGCCTGAAAGTCTGAAATTGACTGAAAAAAAAAACAATAGGCTAATTTAAAAGGGATGAATGCACCCTCCTATAACTTATAAACGAGAGCTAATTCGAGATTTTCACTGTCGTTTTCGTTATCAGCGTGGTCGATATACCTATGAAACATTTATTCCATTACAGTTACATTTTCATTGTTGGCAAGTGAATCTGGGAAAATATTTATATGTAGGCCTATTAAAAGTTAAAATTGAAATTCATTTTAATGGGTAGTAAGACTGTCCTTTTGCCCTTATTTCATTGTATAAATAGTTAAATAATACATGCTATCTGCGTTGCAATCTTAACTTTTAGTACATAATAAATCATTTCCCCAGTGATAAATACAGAGGAATAACAATACAAAATTACAGCTACGTATAAAATAAATGACCATGCAAAGACAAAAACACGGCAGCAGTCTCTCATTCATACACTTCGACAGATATACAGAATAGATTATAAATATAATAAATCAATAGATGAAGGAAATAAATATCATAGGAACGCAAATGAATGAACAACATACTCTACAAACTACAGTATACTCTTCCCATTGTCAATTTATACTAGCTGAGTCAGAGGACAATTTACAATTTGTTCATAAACAAATGAAATAGCATCACAATTTAACATGGAAATTTCGAACGTGATTGAAGATTTTAGCCACATTCAAACGCACAATGATATAGATAAAATTAAATAATAAAGAAGAAATCTATTGAATATTCGTTAGTTTAATTTTAAATAGGGATTATAAAAATGATGAAAAATGAAATCTTACATTTGCTACTTTTTATATTCACAGTATTCTGCCTCAAGCCGCAAATCATACTTTTGAAAAAGGACAACAAGTTTGTCTCTTAAAGGTTTAAACCTTTACAATATATTAAATCGTAAGCTATTTTACCTGTAATAAGTTGCACCTCTATCTGCGGATAGTAGATATTTTCCTATCATGCTAGCTATGTGATCCAATCGCAACGTATTATAAATCAAGACTAATAAAATTAATTACTTCTTACCTTACAGGAATCTTAAAAGAGATAATCTAATCATACGAACAAGGTACTCTTGCCATGTAGTACTATCGAGTCCACTTAAAGATTCAATTTACGTAAATGCATGGAACTTACCTCAATACTTGGGCAAATAAGTAATAATTTTATAATATATATTTACATCATTATCTGTATTATTGATAATCATATTAAGCATTCAATATGTTTAAAAGAATCAGTTATTGATTAATTAATATAATAATCTACCTCTCTTTCCTACTTTCTCTACAGGAAATTATCAAGTTTTTTAGGTCCTTTCTGATGAATCGTATAGAGTATATTTGGAAATTTGCTTGGAATTGAAATTACATATAAATTATATATGGGAAAAAAAAATATCACTGGTTTTCATATCCTTCGAATTAAAAAAAATAAGGCTAAGACTTTTTCAATTGGGTAGTATTAGACGGGAAACGACCAAGTTACTAAAGAGTAAAAAGAGGGAATATTTGAGAGAGAAGATTAATGATCTTGAAATGAATGCAAAAAATAGGAACATTAGAGAATTATATCAGGGAATTAGTATAGAGAAGAAAGGGTTTCAGGCTAGAACAAACATAATTCGGAATGGAAATTGGGATATGATTGCAGATTCCAGGAGTATATTAAATAGATGGAAAAGTTACTTCAATCAGCTATTAAATTTACATATAGAACAGGACAATGAGGAGGATAATTTACAGACAGCAGAAATGCTAGTCGCAGAACCAAGTGCATTAGAGGTTGAAATGGCGATTGAAAAGATGAAGATGTATAAGGCATCTGGTTCAGATGAGATCCCAGCAGAACTGATAAAATCAGAGGGAGAAAAATTGATGGACAAGATACGCTGGTTGCTTAGTATGATTTGGGAAAAAGAAGCTCTTCCAGATGAATGGAAGGAGTCAATCATCGTACCAATTTATAAGAAAGGAGATAAAACTGATTGCAACAACTACAGGGGCATCTCATTACTCTCAACTTCGTACAAAATTCTAACAAATATATTAGTAAGCAGACTCACTCCTTATATTGATGAGATTCTAGGAGATCATCAATGTGGATTTAGAAGAAACAGGTATACAACAGGTCAGATTTTTAGTATAAGACAGATTTTAGAAAAGAAATGAGAATATAATGGTACTGTACATCAACTATATGTAGACTTCAAAAAAGCATATTATTCAATTAAGAGGGAGAAGTTATATAGTATCCTGCTGGAGTTCGGAATTCCTAAAAAGTTAGTTAGACTTATACGAATGTGTCTAAATGGCACAAAGAGTAGGGTGCGTGTAGGCAAACAGTTTTCGGACACTTTTGAAATCCAGAATGGGTTGAAGCACGGAGATGCACTATCTCCTCTACTATTTAATTTTGTACTAGAGCATGCCATTAAATCTTTAGAGAATGAGGAAGGCTTACAACTCAATGGTGTTAATACGCTGTTAGTTTATGCTGACGATGTAGTATTATTGGCCGATAGCTAGGAGATACTAAAGGACAACACGCACACACTATTGAGTAACACTAAGAAATTATGACTGGAAGTAAATATCAACAAAACTAAATATTTGGTCACACGTAGAAATACATTATATAATGGAAATGGACAGCTAATGACAAATGAGGGAAATTTTGAGGAAGTGGCTGAATTCAAATACCTGGGAACTATAATCACAACTAGGTTGAGCTGCACAAAGAAATTAAACTAGGCTCATTTCTGGAAATGCGTGCTATTAACTTATGCATTGCATAGACTCTTGATGTCCCAACTCCTTTCAAAAAACGTTAAAATGAAAATATATAAAACTATTATTCTACCAGTTATATTATATGGGTGCGAAACATGGACTCTTACTTTAAGGGAGGAAAGGAAATTACAAGTATTTGAGAATAAAGAACTTAGGAAATTTTTTGACCAAAGAGAGATGAACAGACAGGTGAATGGAGAAGACTACATAACAATGAACTACATGGTCTTTATAGGAAGCCAGATATAATAAGAACAGTTAAGTCTCGTAGACTGCGATGGTCAGGACATGTTGCAAGTATGGAGAATAAAAGACTTGCATGGAAGCTTCTTGTAGGAATGCCAGAGGGAAAACGCCCAGTTGGTAGACCAAGAATGAAGTGGGAGAATAACATTAACTATGATTTGAGGGAAGTAGATTATACAGGGAATGATTGGAAAGCATTAGCTCAGGATAGGGATGTATGGAGAGCTTATGTCCGAGCGGCCATGAACCTACGGGTTCGACAGTGCCAGTGAGTAAGACTTTTTGCATCCTTCAGAGGAAAAGTTTGATGTAATCTGTTCTACATTTAAGAGATACTATGATTATGTAACGTTAAAATAAATAATAGTTTTAAAAAACTAAAACAACACGCTTTATTAGAAAACCGAACTAAAAAATTAAAAATAATTTTAATTTGCAACACGCTTGGGATAAAATTAAAGTGGTCAACAATAAAATCATCTCCAGCACATATAGAATAAAATTAGAGTTATCAACAAAAAGAAAATAATTTTACCAACAAAAGCGTGGGGTGCTCTATATCAATTAATATATTTGATAATAAACAGGTATTGGTAAAAGTAAAGTCTCTAAGAAGAAAATGTAAAAATCATAAAAAGCACCCCACGCTTTTGATGGTAAAATTATTTTCTTTTTGTTGATAACTCTAATTTTATTCTATATGTGTTGGAGATGATTTTTTTGTTGACCACTTTAATTTTATCCCAAGCATGTTGGAAAATAAAATTATTTTTATTTTTTTTTTCGATTTTCTAATAAAGCGTGTTGTTTAGTTTTTTTTAAAACTAATATTTATTTTTTATTTTTTAGTTTTAATATTTTGCAGAATAAGATAAAAATATAAATATCTTTAAATTCGATACTATTGTAGTATGAGCTAAAAGTAATACTCTTCTAAAAAACCCTCCCAGCCGGATTTGAACCAGGAACTTATGGATTACTGAAATTATATACCACTAGACTTCACCGCTCTACCATCTGAGCTCTTACAACGATTGACTAAAACGTCGACTAGTCCGCAACCTATTATACCAGTTTTAATTTTTTAGATTTTCTGATGATTCTGGCCAGGATTTTAGAAACAAAATATGAACTTATTGTATTGTCACGGATCCTTTACAAGTATACAAAGTTTCAAGTCGATCCAATGTTTCTAAGTGGGTGAAAATCGTGTTCAAAGATTCCGTTACATAGATACAAAGACACTTTTTTTCTGACGATTCTGGCCAGGATTTTAGAAACAAATATGAAAATATTGTATTGTCATGGATATTTTACAAGTATATAAAGTTTAAAGTCCATCTAATGTTTCTAAGTGGGTGAAAATCGTGTTCAAAGATTCCGTTACATAGATACAAAGACACTTTTTTTCGATTTTCTGATGATTCTGGCCAGGATTTTAGAAAATAAATATGAGATTGTTGTATTGTCACGGGTCTTTTACATGTATACAAAGTTTCAAGTCGATGAAATTATTTTAAGTGGGTGGAAATCGCGTTGAAAGATTCCGTTACATAGATAGATAGATAGATATATAGATAGATAGGTAGATAGATAGACAGGTCAAGCTAATATAAAGCGTGTAAAAGAGCTCTGATACATAAGATATACTAATGGCAAAATTAATTTTCTAAGTGCCGAATCTATCCCCCGGGGTTACCATTAGTCTCATAATAGAAAATCGGCGCTTACTAGTTTGTTCCAAAGCCAAGAATGAATCAATCATATTCGATCGGGGATCATTAAGTAAACAGTAGACTTTTGAGATCGGTCTCGGATCGAAAATAAACATTTTCTTCATATTCTATGCAGGCTTAGGGCATGTGATTATAGAAGCAAAAAAAAATATATAACCATTATATCATAAAGTAGGCCTACATTAGATTTCCCTTCTCGCTATAAACAAGACTTCCTTCTTGTTCGGAGATCGTTGTGAAGATTGCTGAAAGAACGTTTCTCTGTGACTGAAATAAGCGCGTCTAATAATATTCTTATGAAGTAATTCTTGCTAGTAAACGTGTCCTTTTATGTGAGTTTGAATTATTAGTATTAGAAAAACAATTTACTATATTGGTATCACTCCAAACTCCAAGCGCGACAGGCCTAAAAGGTCCTTGACCTACTAGATGAGCTTGCCACATGCCCACATGTGTTAATCACAGAGGTAGACGATCTTAAGCCAGTGTAGGGGTGACATGTGATCAGCAAGTCGGGTCCTCCAGCCGTTATAGTTGGTCTTCTCAACCTGGAGTCGCTAATTATTATAGCTACCCAAATGCCTCACAATGCTGGGTGGGCACCGGTCTCATACCAGCTGAAATTCCATGAGAAAATGTCTTCCCCCATGGGGACTCAAACCAGCGCAAGTCCCGTAGCTCTGCGCCAAGGCATTATTGGTATCACTACAAACACGAAATAAACTTCAATATCAATATAATACCAATATAAAAGCATGTCTATACCGGATATCAACATGCAAACATATCGGATTATATGACGGCTAATATATATATCTCCACCGCTGTGGTGTCGAGGTAGCGTGCTGCCTTGTCACGCAGCGGGCCCGGGTTCGATTCCCGGTCGGGACAGTTTTACTGGGTGAGGTTTTTATCGGGGATTTTCCTCACCTGTAAGACAAATGTCAGGAAAACTTTAAGGCCCAAACGGTCCCCGAAATCATATGGCCATCACCATCATCATCCTTCACCGGTTTGGAAAGCAACGGGAAGCTACCACACCTACAATTCCCTAGTAAAGCTGCAAATCATAGCATGAAAATGCTATGATTGCAGTGAAAGACCTGCCCTCGGACAGAATTACTGTGGATGGATATATATAATGAATATTAGTCGTCGTATAATCCGATGTTTTCATATATATATATATATATATATATATATATATATATATATATATGTGCATATACAGGGAATCTATTTTAAGAGGAAACCTCGCACCATTCTGCCGCCGCTGTGAGCAGTACAATCGAAGCGTAGGAGAAAAGTTGTACACAATATCCCAGCGACTAGTTGCTTCAGTGTGTTGTAGTGGGACGCATGTCGCTTGTTGTAGTTTTTTACATAAAAAAGTAAGCGGAAGTAAAGTATACGGTTGATCAGCGAATTTATTTGGTGGAATTTTGCTTTTGAGAAATAACCATTTTCTCAAAAATATCCTGACTGTACGATTACTATCTTGCCATCCGAAGAAGCGTGAGAGGCACGTTTTACACTAGACAAACTTGAGGATATTCGAGTGCGATTAGAAGTAAGTCCCAGAAAATCACTAAAACGTTTGGCGCAGGAAACTAACATATCCAAGGGGTCAGCCCACAAAGCGACCAGACTGCTGATATTTCGACCTTATAAACAAAGGTTTGTGCAGGAACTGTAAGAGGTAGATTTCGCCCCAAGAATGGTGAGTAATAAGCCTCTATGTGTAGGCCTATTTTTTATAATAATCTGAATTATTTGAGTTGGTTGTATTTTGTAGCTTCTGACTGTCTTGATTTGCCAGTAGTAACGGAACACGCTTCCCGCCAGTGCAAAGTGACAGCCGCTGCCATGCTGTAAAAATGTTTCCGCTTAAAATGGATTTCCTGTACATATATTATAACAGTTAATATTAGCTATGTACACACTGCGATAAAATGTATGTCTACACCTTCAGAGTTCGGAAATAAACAGCATTTTAGCCTTCCTTTTTTCATCCTCGGACTGAATTAGTGCTGTATGTTTCAGATGTGTAGGTATCTGAAGGAAAAGAACTAGCATGCGCCCTATAAATTACATTAAATTCATTATACAAATGAACATAGCGGAATAGTGGAAATTGTACGAATAAAAAAGTGTAAAGTGATCCCACAACAGGCCCGGAGGCCCTTGGGGTAGTAGGAGGTTAAGGCTCCCACTTTTTCTAGACAATCGGCATTTTATGTCAGCCGGGTTCTCAGCCCTGCGTGACGGCTGCCTTTACCCCCAGAACAAGTGTCTGGTACTCATTTCCGTTAGAGGCTGAGTCGACCCCAGGGCCATAGTGCCGCCAGAGGGTTTAGGTCAGTTTAAAAATCCTGACCCCAACGGGACTTGAACCCTCGACCCTCCGGCTTCTAGCTCAGTGCCTTAACCACTACGCTACGGCGTGAAAGTAAAAAAAAAAGACGACAGAACAGAGAAAAATATTCCAGCGCTTTTACCGTAAGTATTACTTCCATTATGGAAATTAAGTCCACCGCTGTGGTCTCGAGGTAGCGGGCCCGGGTTCGATTCCCGGTCAGGGCAGACTCCTGGGTAAGGGTTTTTCGGAGTTTTTCCTCACCTGTAAGACAAATGTCAGGAAGCTTAGGGCCTTTTTTCGGAGTTTTTCCTCACCTGTAAGACAAATGTCAGGAAGCTTAGGGCCCAACGGTCCCCGAAAATCATCCGGCCATCATCATCATCCTTATCATTATCATCATCCTTCACCGGTGTAAAAAGCAACGGGAAGCTACCACACCTATAATTCCCTAGTAAAGCTGTGGCATAGCTTGAAAATGTTATGATTGAAGTGAAAAACCTGCCTTCGGGCAGAATTACTATGAATGGATGGATTAAAATTAGAAATGTGACTGAGCAAAAAATAGAGATTCCGTTATGTTCACAAAAATATATATTCAAATTAAAACGAGACTTATTTTTAGCTGAAAAATTCATGAAGAAAGTCAAATTGTAAGTGAATTAAAATTTCTGCAATTATTTTTATATTTAAATACATAACTGGGAATTCTTAATTCGTATTATGTCCAATTTTAGATAGGCCCTACTTTTATTCGCCATGAAAAATCCTGGCAATAAAGCGACAGTGAAATGAAGTAAATGTGAAGATTTTAAATAAATTATTTCTTGCGGACGAGTGAAGACAGATAATCCATTGCTCTCTGGAGACAAATTCATCAATCCATGACAGTAGCAAACATTTCTGTTTATAAAGCTTAGGTTTCAAGTGTAATATTTCACCTCTGTTTATCGAAGGAGTTAGGTTTTATTTTCGAAGTAAAACTATGTTCGCGAAATTATTTGTTTGCATGAATAAGTTAGCATGTCGACCAGTTGTCTACACTCCCAATATCCGGACAGCTAGCAAGTTTCCTAAAGTAAGACAATAAATTATGATTTTGTTAATAATGACATATGATTAGAGTTTTAGTATTTATTAACAATTTCTGTCCCATATTATGAATTATGGCATAATTGTTATGGATATTTGTTATATTGAAAGAATATACTGTAAAAAAAGAAACATTTTTACTTTTTTTTAAATATTCATTTTTTATATTTTTATTCAGAACATCCGAAGTAATGCATACACCATCTTATGGTAAAACTCAATATTAGAATTGTAGCCTATTTAAAATATTGATGCACTCAGTGTCCTATATTACAGCTTTAAACATAATGTTCCGGGGATTACACTGAAAATGAAAGGGTTTACACTACAAATCGGGGCTTATATAAATTATTGTAATAAAATACATTAATTTTAATATGGGCCCTTTTTTTACTCCAGGCATTTTATAGATTATTTAACTCATGCACCAAATGGGAGTCAATGACCAATCACATTTCAATGATTTTCGATTTACAACAAATCACAGTCGTGTTTCGCCTAGAATTTACCAACTAAAGTTTATCATAATAAAGAAAGCACCTCCTTTTTAACATTCTGTATAGGTCATAGCATTATTTTGCAGTGACCGACTCCGTAAAAGATACGGCTACCAAATTGTGTGTATATATATATATATATATATATATATATATAGTGCATGAATGTCAACACGTAGTGCATGCAGGAGTTAATATAAAAACATTCGTAGCAATTGATTATACCACCAAAAAAGAAACCACTGTTTGCACTTTGTTAAAAGTATTTTTTCCCAGGTAATAATCCAGAAAAATATAATTGTCATATTTACATCATACGACATCAGAAATGTATTAATGTACAGTTTGATGTGTTTCATTTTTTCTCCACTAGAGTGCATTCTTTCAATATTGCGTTCCTTTGGCAATAAATACTATGCTCTGGTTGCAGTGAGAATAAAAGAAGCAAATGAAGCGTATCAATCGTTTCACATTTGTTTTCAAACATCGCCGTTACATTACATATATACATATTTTAAAATAACTATAGTTAAATAATGATTTGTGAGTAAACAGCTTAATTTTATTCGTTAAATAGTCCTAACAAATGCTACTCTTGATTTCCAAATTATCTAGATAAGTCACTCCTCACTTCGTGAATCGTGAATTTATCGATAATTTGGAAATCACTCGTGGCATTACTTATGATAAACAGTTGTGCATATTTTATTTTAACGGGATGTTACGTAACAAATATGTCACGTATTTAAACTAGTCCTATATTTAAACGAAGATGATAAAGTAGGCCTGTAGATAATGGGCTTAATTATAAGACAGTACTGTTACGAAATAATAACACATATATCAATAAGTGATTTGGTTCAAGCAGTACAACTTCAGACTCGTATTCGGGAGGTCCCCGTTCAATCTTCTGATGCCGATTAACCTCACAGGTTTTTACTTTTCCCCTTCATTCCTTAAGGAAAATTCTGGGTTGGAAATGGATTATGAAGATCCATTTAATCATATTCAAATTTCGTAGTATCATTAGAAATAAATAAATAAATAATCACGACACATTAGATGTTAAAGCGTCATAAAATAAGTCAAATATAAATATTCATGATAACACTATATGTAATTTAAAATAAATTCATTAATTCATTTTTCCTTGGCAATTATTTTTATCATAAGTAATGCCACGAGTGATTTCCAATTTATCTAGAGGGTTTGGAAATCAAGAGTGGCATTTGTTAGGACTATTTAACGAATAAAATTAAGCTGTTTACTCACAAATCATTATTTAACTATAATTATTTTAAAAGATTAAATATTTAATGTAAACGGCGATGTTTGAAAACAAATGAGAAACGTTATGTTTCACTTGTTTATCACTGCAACCAGATCATATTATTTATTGCCAAAGGATCGCAATTTTATAAGAATGCACCCTAGTGGAGAAAAAATGAAACCCATCAAACTGTATATTAATTAATTTCTGATGTCCTATGATGTAAATATGTCAATTATATTTTTCTGGAACGTTATTACCTTGGGGGAAAATTCGTTTAAGAAAGTGCAAACAGTGGTTTTTCTTTTTTTTTTTGTGGTACAATCAGTTGCTATAAATGTTTTTACATTATCTCCCGCAACCACGATAAGGTTACATTCGTGCACTATATATACAATCTGACAGCCACAAAATAATGACATGACCTATCCAGAATGTTGAAAAGGAAGAGATTGATTTTACAGTGATACAATTAAACTGTTAAAATCGAGGTGAAAACGGCTGTGGTTGTAAATAAAAAATCATTGAAATGTGATTGGTCGTTGACTCCTATTTGGGGCATGGGTTAAATAGTCAATATAAAATACAATAATTTTAAAATCTGTACATATGTTCGTTATGAAAAAAAGTCTTGGGCCTACAAATTTCTGAAATGAACTTGTACAATTTATACCACCATATTTAAACATATAGGCCTACACGTCCTCCCCCCGCGCGCACGCACAGAGAGACAGAGAGAGAGAGAGAGAGAGAGAGAGAGAGAGAGAGAGAGAGAGAGGAGAGAGAGAGAGAGAGAGAGAGAGAGAGAGAGAGAGAGAAAGAGAGAGAGAGAGAGAGAGAGTAACAGGTCCTCACCAACACTTTATTAGGAATCATAGGTCTTACAGAGAGGACTTTATCTTTTGTTAAGGAACATATACTCCCAAATATGTAGTTTATGAGTTCTGCATGACTTTCAAGATGCGCACTACGTCATGAAACTAAGTTTTTTTTTTCTTTAAGGCATTTCATGAGTTTGATATATGACACTCGAATTTCCAGTTGATTGCCCAAATGAGTAATGCGTTTCATCACATCAAAATTCTGATATGTTCGACAGAATTGGACGGTCATTACTGCGACGATATCAATGAGGCATGGGACTGTCTGTTTGAACACACATTGTAAACTGTCAGAACTTATGTTTTAATAAAATGTTTTTTTATGTAGAATTGTTTTTATTCAATGTCCGAATCTTACTGGCGAGTTCCTTAATCAATGCACAAGAATTAATAAATGACATGTTTAGAAATACACTATATGTTCTTCAACAAAAAGTGATCTTCTCACACTATCTATCCGTTATAAAAGATTGTTGGCGGTCCTTTCACATCCTGTATATGTATATTTGAGGATAAACTTTTTCTTAGATCGTACTGAATACTGGTTTTGAACGGTGTTGTTCAAATTTTAAAGCGTCAATGAAGGAAATAGAAGGATTGGCCTTCACCGAAGTGAAGGTCCGAGGTTGGGTGTTGAGGTTGTAGGAGTAGGGACAAGTTTAGAACATTATTGTAAGTTTCTATTGCCGCCTTACAAGCAGGGCAGGCACGGATGGATTGCAGGGTGTCCAGAACCTCTTGAGAAGCTTCTTCTGTATAAAGAAGTTGCTCCAGGTTGTAAATATCTCGAGTTGGAATAGTGTTCTCCAGCTCTAATATAAAAATCGAAAGGGGTTTGATCAAATTACCTTCCGTCTTTGAAATTTGTTTGACGGATTTTAGGGAAAATGTGTTCCCTTTCTTTGGAATTATCGAATTTGAGGTTGAAACTATATCAATCATTTTTCAATGAATTTTTCATCACTTCTACAACGATGCGAAATATTTCTTATAAAATACAAATGTGTTAGCAGCTATGCCTTTCAAAAACAAATAAAGAATTACGAAGAGGTAAGATTGCTTAAAATGAGGAACGGTTAATTCAGTGAAAGGAAATTCACAAACAATCTTTAAACTTCCACACTGCATTTTGAAAACATCGTTCATATTTCATCATGAGTAACTTACACATTTTATTTTAACTTCGCACTTAAAAACGATCAATCCGGGAAATAGCCGATATTGGGCTGAAAATTCTAACCAATAATGCGGGAAAGCCATCTATCGAGGAACGACAAATGCGTTTTTTTCCCTACTTCAAATATAATTAGTACATATGCTGTAGAAATTCAATGATGAATCCGGAAAAATTATAAAACTGGGAATGATAAATCGAGTTTTCACTTTATTTATAATTTAATATAAATTCATGAAGAGATTATTTAGATAATGGAATAAATTTAATAAACCGTTGCTAGCTACACATCCGGTATCATGGCAGCTGATGCCGTCTTCCCGAAATCAAACGCTTTTCCTCTCTCTCCATCCATTGATCTTCCTCCATTCCTCTGATATTCATAGCTGCTTGTACCCCTTCTATCCAAGTTTTCTTCGGTCTTTCTCTCTTCCTCCTTTCCATTGGGATCCAATCCATAACAATTTTTGGCAATCTTTGCTCTGGCATTCTTTTGACATGACCATATCACTGTAATCTTTTCTTTTCTATAATGTCTATGATGTCCGGCTCCTCTTGTACACCCATAATTTCCCTTATTTCTTTATTTCGTATTCTATCCATTCTAGATTTTCCAGCTGATCTTCTTAAAACATCCATTTCTGTATTTAAAATTCTTTTCATTTCCCTGGTAGGAATTTGCACAGACTTCAGCATCATATGTTAAAATGCTCTGAATTATGGTTTGATATATTTGTAATTTTCTATTTTTTTTATATAATTTGCTCCACCAAAGAGAGTTTAAATCATTTATTGCTTTTTTTGTTTGTGCCATTCTATTTTTAATTTCCGCTGTGTTATCGCCTGAATGGTCTAATTTTGTTCCTAAATAAGTGCATTCAATACTAGGTTTTAGTTCTTCTCCATTGTTAAAATGTATATTTTCTATTTCTTCTCCTATCCACAGGTATTTAGTTTTCTCAATGTTAATATAAAGTCCCCATTTTTCATATTCTTCTTTTAGTTTTTAGCCATATATTCTATGCCATCGTGGTCTTGTGTTATTAATACCTGGTCATCTGCAAAATTTAAGGAATATACATGTGTATTTTGGATTGGTATGCCCATTTTTTGACATTTTTTCCTTCAGTCTCTTTCGAGATAAATTTTAAATAGAGTTGGAGATAAACTGCAACCTTGCCTTAAATCATTTGTAATAGTAAATCCCTTTGTTAAATGATTACCAACTTTTATTTTCGAAATAGATCCTTTGTATAATGCTTTTATAGCTTCTACTAATTTTTTTGGTAATGTTAGAATTGTCTAAAGTTTCCCATAAAAATTTTTGGGGAATACTATCATATGCCTTGGTTAAATCGACAAAAAGCAAATGTAAATCTCTGTTAGTAGCTCCAACATCTTATGATAAAAACCATTATATAATAGAGTATGCACATAGAGTATACAAATTATTTTAGCGAAAGATCACAGTAGTACGAGTATATAGGGTGTTAATGAATAACACCGACAAACTTTCGGGTATTGTAGAGGAGATTTAGACGAACAATTTGAGATAAGGAACTTGGGGTGTCTGAAGCCAAATTTGTAAGTTATGTGACTTATTTTTTAAACTGTACGTTCGTATTCATTATTCAACAATGAAGCAAACTATGAATATGGTTTGTACTGGAAATACTTCAGTTTCTGCTGCAATAGTAGGATAACCCTAGTTTTAATTGAAAATATAGCAGCATTTTCAAAATTTTGTGCCATTGTGTTATGGACATTTCGTCTTTCGGCAAGAGCCAGTGCGCCACTGACAGTCTGTATTTCGTGCTCTGTCATGCAATCGTGTGTATTAGATGTCTGGTATTTCAAACATCGTTCGCAATAATAGCTCAGTGGGTAGCATGCTTACCAATGAATGTTGTACGACTATTGTTCAAATCTCTGTTTTTTGTGTTTTTATTTCCTTTTTTTAATTTTATTCACAGAAGGATATTGCTTTTGTAGTTACTTAATTTACTTTTTGATATTCTGTCGGAAACATATATAAATAACAAACTAAATAAGTTTAATTATACAAGAGGAACACTAAAAAGAATTTTTAAAATAAAGCCAGGAAAGACTCTATAATGAAATTATACAAGACAATGGCAGTGCCTATTATTACTTATGGATCCGAAACATGGACAGTGACAACACAACAGTCTGCCAGAATACAAGCTGCTGAAATGAAATTCCTCAGACCAATAGCAGAATATCAAAGAATAGACAAAAAACATAACACAGAAATAAGACAACAACTAAAAGTAGAGGAATTAAACACTACAGTAGTGAAATACAGAACAAACTGGAAAGAACATTTGACAAGGATGACTGAGAATAGAATACCAAAAGCAGCATACAGCTATTCACCACGAGGAAGAAGAAGTTTGGGAAGACCAAAGAAAAGATGGAAAGAGCAGCAATTTGGAGCCGGAACAGGCTAGTGAATAAGCCTAAACCGTGAAGAAGAAGAAGAAGAAGAATATATTCTGTTTAAGCATTACTATTTGTTTTTAATTAAACTGGTTGCGTGATTTATTTACATGAGAAGCACAGGTAATTTTTTTAAACACTGTACATTTATAGACCAACTGCTCATGCGCGTGCCCGTAATACTAACGACTGATACCAGTCTGTTTCACTACTGTTTTGAAACTTGTAGGATCAGCATCTCAGTTTGACAGGAATGTAAGGAACCATCTGAATAATGTCTTCCTTGGACATTGGATTGGTCGCGGCGGTCCTGTAGCGTGGCCTCCACGTTCAGCTGATCTCACTTCTCGAGATTTCTTCCTATGGGGACACCTTAAGAATCTCGTTTATCAGATTCCAGTAGACTCAGATGAGGAGTTACTGGCGAGAATTTTGGCTGCCTGTGACGAAATCAGAAATTCTCCAGGAATCTTTGCTCAGATGCAATTTGTGCTTACTCCATCAAGGGCAACATTTTGAACAGTACCTATGATCCTGTTTTTGAAGCAAACATGAATAAATATATTTTATTTTTCTGTATGCTTAAACCATGCCTCCTTTACTAAGTGTACTGTAATATAATATAACATGTTGGTTTTCATTTATTATGATGATGATGATGATTATTATTATTATTATTATTATTATTATTATTATTATTATTATTATTATTATTATTATTATTATTCCTGAATGTTAACATCTTTGCTTTAAAACAAAATATGAATACAAATTTGATTTCCTTTACTATTTGCTCACTGGAAAGTCAAGCAATAGTAGACCTTAGTTTAATTACTAATTTAACTGTAGGATTGGGGAGGAAAATATCACTATAAAATCGAATGATAATGAAACACGAGGTGAGGGTAGGAGAAGCAAAGATAAGATTTTAAATTCAGAGGAAACCAATTGTTAGCTTTTTGCGATGCATTTGAACTTGAAATTCTGAATGGGAAATATGGGGAAGATAAAAATGGAGAACTGACATTTATTAATAAAAATGGAAGTAGCGTAATCGATTATTCAATATGCACACAAGACATGATTCAGTCCTAAGTAATTTCTGTATAGTTTCCAGAATCGAATCACACCACTTCCCAAACAAACTTATTTTAAATATGAAAGGTATTAGTGAGACAGTTAATGATGAGGTGGCAACAATATTGCGGCCAATTACACGTTTCAGGTTGTTCGAGGATCGGAGAGAAGAATTTATCAGGAGTTTGGAAACGCTAATACAGGATCTGCAATTAAACGATCTTAGCGGGGAGGAAATTATTAAAACTTTGACAGAATGTTTTCAAAAAGCAGGGGAAAAATTCAAGGTTAAATACGCAATGAACCAGAAGGACAAAGGTGGTACAATAATGCATGTAGAAAGAAGAAGAAATTTGTCGAAAGTAGTCTTTTAAAGTTTAGAAAAGAAAGCACAGATGAAAGCAGAAAAAATTATGCGCAAGAGAGAAAAGAATATAAAGAATTATTGGCAGAAACAAAACTAGCATGGCAAAATAAGAAATCCGAAGAAATGAGAGTCGCGACTGAAAGTAGGAACATTGCGGACATATGGAAAGCGTTAAGGGAACTCAAAGTAAAGTCCATAAATCGGACAAGAATAACGCCCGGGGAATGGAGAAGTTACTTTGATAGGGTGCTGGGAAATGAGAGGTTAAGATATAATCAAGGAAATATAGTTGAGATCCCTGACCCAATTCATATTCAATTACTGGATCAGGATATTTCGAAAAATGAAGTGGTTTCTTCCATTAAATATTTAAAGAATGGTAAAGCACCTGGAATTGATGGAATACCAGGGGAATTCTTGAAAAATATGATATCGTCCAATAAATTATTAGACGTTTTGAAAACTGCGTTCAACAAACTTTTTAATGGAGGAGATTATCCGGAAGCCTGGGCGACAGGTGTCATCCAACCGCTATACAAAGGGAAAGGTGGGGCGCAGATACCAGAAAGTTATAGGGGAATTTGTCTCTTGTCAGTGTTCGGAAAAATATATTGTAAAGTAGGCCTACTTTACGAACGAATAAGACAATGGGCTAAAGAGAACAATAGGCTCTCAAAATATCAGGCAGGTTTTAGAGAACGGTACTCCACGGTGGACAACGTATTTGTTCTGAGACCATTAATTGATGACAATCTGAAAATGAAGGGGGGTAAATTATTTTGTGCATTCATTGATTTTAAGATGGCATTTGATACTGTGGACCGAAGCGCACTTTGGGAAAAATTAAATCGGAAAGGATTGTCTCATAAAATGATACATGCTTTAATGTCAATTTATAAATATGTTAAATTTTGTATAAAAGTAGGCCAAGGGCACATTACAGAAAGCAGTGAAGCCAATCGGGGAGTGAGACAAGGTTGCATTTTTATCACCAATGCTATTTAATCTATTCGTTGATGATATTGTAGACGTAATGCTAGAAGGAGAAATTGAGGCTCCGGAGATAGGAAATGTTAGAATCCCAGTCCTGTTGTATGCAGATGATTTAATTATCTGTTCCAAGACAATCAAGGGATTGCAAAGAGGTCTTGACCTACTGGAAATATACTGTAGGAATTGGGGATTGACTGTAAATGTTAGTAAGACAAAAACAATGACCTTTAAAAATGGGACGGTTTATGGTAGAGCAGAGGAATGGAAATACAGAGATCAAGTACTTCAAAACGTGAACATTTTGAATATCTTGGTACGACGTTGAAAATGAACGGAAAGTGGAAAAAAAACATATTGATATAGCATTATTTAAAGGGAGGGGACAACTTAACAGTGTACTCGGTATTCTGGGTCGAGTGCCTGATATTCCAGTCAGCACATTAGAAAAAATGTATGCAGCGATGGTCAGGCCAGTAATGCACTATGGTAGTGAGATTTGGGGTTTCCAAAGAACGGAAATACTAAATAAGGTATATACGCATTTTCTAAAGTATATTACAGGACTTAGTAAGGCCGTTTCTAACTGTGGAATTTTATATGAATTCGGGTCATTCCAGGACGACATTAACTGTAAAATCGTGTACTCAAATACTGGTTGCGAGTAATCCAAGGTGAACAAACAATGCTTAGAGCAATTTGTTACGACCACCAAATTAAAAACATAGATGTTAAATTTTGGGCAGACGAGGTTAGGAGAGAACTCCAAAAGATTGGGATGGGCTGGATATGGGAAAAAGGGACTGAAAATCGCAAGAACGTGTGGAGAAAAAAGGAGGAGGTACTTAGATATAAACCAACAAGATACTTTCGCCGAATGTACAGGAAAACGCTCACTGTGTTTACAAGAGACCTAAAACACGTCTGGGGAAAAGAATCGTATATACTCAACCTAGGATTTAAAGAGAGATCAGGTCTTGCTTGGTTTAGGCTAGGGGCATGGAAATTTCTAAAAATTAGCGACGATCACGATATGCGAATATGTCCAATGTGCGGGAAATTTGAAGATGAGATACATATATTAGGAAAATGTAATGATTTAGAATATTGGAGAGGTCAGTTATTACCGGAAAGATTTCTAAATTCAAATCGGGAAAGATTGGCATGCTACGAGTTATTGGTAAATCCAGAAAATTGGATAAACCTCGGTAAATTTCTGGACAAAACGCGAAAAATAAGGACATCACTCATTCATGAATAAATATATGTTATCAAAATGCAATACCCTTAATTATTAACAATTATATATAAATTAATTAGTGTATAATGCTGTTGTGTTATTATTTAATTGTAATATTAATGTGTTTTCTTTATGTAATTGTAATGTTAATGTTTTTTTTAGTGTATAATGCTATTGTGTTATTACTTAATTGTAATATTATTGTGTTTTCTTTATGTAATTGTAATGTTAATGTTTTTAGTGTATAATGCTATTGTGTTATTACTTAATTGTTATATTATTATTATGTTTTCTTTATGTAATTGTAATGTTATTGCTGTTTTTGTTGTTTATTTTTCTTTACACTAGTACCAATTATTACTTTATTGTAACGGACTGTCAACAGCACGTACGGGCTTACTGCCCGTGCGACCCATATTTGTAAATAATATTGTAAATATCTTACTTTTTGTCTAATAAAGTCCTATTACTACTACTACTACTAATTGATCAATTTATTAATTTATTTTGTTATGCCTTTCCTTCATGTTTGTGCTAAGTTTCGCGTCATAAGATGCTACATGCATACAGTATTATTTTAACCTGAAGTAATGGTTACGCTAATGCATAAATGGCTTTGTCATTTCGACCGTCTGAACCATGAGATTTTCACTTACGAATACTCACTGTAATTACCTAGTGTGGTATACAGTATTCCTTCTTTTACACTAGTACAGAATATTGTCATTTATTACTTTCCTGAATCGTACTAAAAGAAATGCTACAGTATTTTGTACTAAATTTCCAAACATATTGCACAAGAAAGAAAGAATATAAAAAAAATAAAAATAAAAGGTCAGCATGTCTGAGGTTTGAGCCTTGAATATCATATGCCTAACGAATGATATTTCATACCTGGCACATTACCACTGAGCTAAGTGGTCTTGGGAAGTCAATCAGCAAAAGAAAGATGCACTATGTAACAGCTTGTCAACGAAATCTTCGAAATATTATCAGTGGCGTACTGGCTCCTAATACATTTATTATTATAACTTGCAAATTTGAACTTCTAGACTATAAGTTGCATATCTCAAATTGTTTATCCAAGACGCCTCTACAATGCCTGAAAGTTTGTCGGTGTTATTCATTAACACCCTGTATATACATTCAAGTTTCAATGTCTAGTGGGCTGCGTTTTAGTATTTTTTTAAATTACATAAATAAATATATTCTAACATACAAATTTCCTAATAAGTTATGAATTCCTATGTTCTAACCTCAAGATTTAATTCAAGAGAACCTATAGCTAACTTCAACTTATATTTATTACATGAAAATATTTTTGTAACTGAGTTTATCTTATAATATTATCTATGACTATTTACAGATAGATTATTTAACAAGTCTATCGTATTAATTTCAGTATCACCGTAGATTATATTACGTAAGTAAATATATATATATATTATATATATCCTATACTGAGGCAGGATTCTATTAAATGTTGGGCAATCAATTATTAATTATTCAAAGACAAGATATGTTACCCGATAAAGAAACTATCTGTAGACGATTTTTAGTATTTGCTTCATCTTAAATAACATAATATAATACATTATTTAATTATTATTGTTAATAACTCGTACAGTGTGTAACTTATGCTGTATCTTCATTATCTGATAAAGGCATATCACACTAATATTATGACTATTATGGGCATACATGTGAAAATTTGGATGTTTGTTAATCAACCTTTAACGACTGAACGGATTTAGATTAAACTTGAAACGCCTGGAATAATATCAACCAAACTCAGTACATGTATGAAAGATAGACTACTGTGGAGGTTTATAGAGACCCTTACTCCTCTAGGAGGAGTGAGAGGGGGTAACATAAAAAATGATTTTGGAAATCTTCCTTCTGGCATTCTATCAATATGTTCTTTCCAAAATGTGTACTTATAAGATCTAATTTATCAAAACTATAATGCGTGGAAGTTATTGGTTCACTTCAAATGGAGAGGTATAAAAGTAAATTATTGAAAAAGTTTTGTTTGTATGTGTATTTACACGTACGAATTCAAAATTACGTATCAATAAATATGAACACGGAATAAACTCTTATTTTGAATAGGCCTACACAAACATACAGGCTTTATTTAGTCCACATATTAAATACAGTATTACGTTACCATAATTACAGCCAGTAGCATTATTTCCACTTACCTGAAAAATAAAAAAAAATATATTAATAACAAATATAACTATGTCATATTATATAGTTATTTTAAGATTTTATTTATTTTGTTGAATTGGAAGTTGTTGCAAGTGGTGATTTAAAAAGTGTGATTTCCAGTATTACTCACTGCACTTTTCGTTTTCCGGTTCCGCATTAGGCGGATTAATGCGTTTATGTGGTCTATTTTCAATTTACATTGTATACAGAGAGGAGTATATGATGAAAAGTTTAAGTATCTATGTGTGGGGTAAGTAGGTTGTATGATGAATTACGATAAAGAGAAGGAAGAAAATAAAACCCGATGCAGATACGTAGCTTACTGTTTAAAAGCACCTAGGGGACCACTAAGCTTAACGTCTTCATCTGAGGATTGAATCGTTATCGACAGTATAACAATCCTTCTAAATATAATTATAGGGGTTTGGGATATTTAATTCAGGTACCTGTAGCACAATCTAGCGATTAAAAGTCATATAGTATCACCCCTCCTAGCACCGAGATTGAAAAATCTACAATTACAATTTTCACCCCCCCCCTGGATATAGAAATCGGACCAGTTAGTCAGGAAGCAGGAATGTTTTACCACCTGATCTAGCCCAGCGGACATGATAAATGTTGGGATGAGGAGTAAAAGAGTACCAATAAACATGGGACCGATAATAAACCGATTGCATAGTGTAGCAGATTATATGCTTACACAATTCATTTTATTACAATCTCTTAACCTCCCCACTTGTTTGTTGAAGCAGAGTGCAGAAGCAGTAATTTAAAAACATATTTATCTTCTAACGGATCTCAATTTAACGAAAGTCAGTCAGAACTATTAGGCTCTCTGTTACAGAACTGGTATTTGTTTGAGACCAATATCAAAATGACAACTTATAGGAAACGCGAACACTCTTGAACAAACTTGTCTATTGTAATGATGTTCATGGACTAATGGAACAATTGAGCGGTAAAATTTGCAATCCACAAGAATGGCGCCTTTTCATAGATTCTTCCAAGTTGAGTTTAAAGGCCGCATTGTTACATAATTGTAATGTTTACCATTCTGTGTCTATACCTATTTCTCATACTATTCATATGAAATAAACATACGAGAATATGAATTTATTTTTAAAAACTGTTAACCACACAATATATGAATGGAAAATATGTGGAGCTCTTAAAGTCATAAGGGTACGCCTTGGAATGCAGAGTTGTTTCACCAAGCTTTGCTGCTTTTTATGCGAGCGGGACAGTCGAGCTAAACAAAAACATCATGAAGTAAGAGAGTGGCCTCTATGGGATGCTTTGCTACCAGGGGACATGAGTATTAAACACCAACCATTAGTTAAGAAAGAAAACATATATCTGTCACTCCTTCACATTAAGCTATGCTTAATGAAAAATTTTGTTATGGCTCTAAACAAAAATAGAATAAGTTTTCTGTATTTGAAAGAAACAATTCCAAGAATAGTGAACGTAAATTGAAGGAAGGTATTTTTATTGGCCCACAAATTCGTGAAGTGATGTAAGACAAGAAGTTCGATGACATGCTAGAGGGCGGTAAGAGAAAGCAGCATGGGTGGGATTCAAGGCAGTGTGTGCTAATTTTCTGGGAAATGTAAGGGCCGAAAATTACCAAGAAATTATTGAGAACATGCTAATGACATATAAAAACTTGGGGTGTAATATGTCATTGAAAATACATTTCTTACATTCTCACTTGGACTTCTTTCCTCACAACCTGCGGGCCGTCAGCGATGAACACGGAAAACGTTTTCATCAAGACAATCAGTCATGGAAAGAGGATACAGAGGGCAATGGTCACGCAGCATATTGTATGATATTGTTGGCAGCTAACTAGGGATGTTCCTGATGTTGTCCACAAGAAAAAATGTTCCAGAAAATATTTTTAGAATGTTAGTGAAATAATTTTTTTTCTATATTTCTATACTTTTTTGCATGATAAATCAGAAAATTTGTAACTAAGTCTTCCCGAAAGTTATTTAATACATACAACTCCTTCTTAATAATCCTTGCAATATGAAAAATAACATAATTACCAGAGTACTGAAATTATATATGTTCGGTCATTTTCTTTTTAGGATTTGTATGGAAATTTTCAATCACGTTTCCTGCAAAAATGGTACGTGATAGAAAAGTTTGGATTGCAGAGCTGAATTCAGCATAGGTTTAAATATATATATAATCATCTATTTTCATTCGAATACAAAAAAAAAAGTTTGAAATTTGTTGTCCAGTGTTCTCTGTACCCGTGGGGCAAATGTGCTCCCATACGGAAGTTAATTAACCAAACTAATTTAGTGACGCTTTTTCACTACATATATCAGCGAGTGACAAGTGGTTAACTGATCGCCTAAAAATAATTAGCAACTATGGGTGGAAAAGGGTGGAAAAGACAGATTAAGTTTTGCACAGAGGCTCTAATTTTGGCTTTAGAATATTTTAAGAGCACGGAAATCTTCAAAATCGGAACTTCATATCTTGAAATTCCTCTAGGAGGACTCGTTCCTAGGATTTTTCTATCCTAAAAAATGCATCACACCGATCGGATTTAATCCCGCGTCTCTCGGGACCAGAGGCAAGGAATTTAACCCATAGACCACGCAATCAATTGTATCAATATACTTAAATATATATTTGATATACAATAGGTCTACCGCTGTTGTATCATGGTAACTTCGTTACCTCAGGTGCAGCGGGTCCGGGTTCGATTCCCGTAAGGACAATTTTCCTGTATGACAAATGTCAGGAAACTTTCAGGTTCAGAGAATCTGGCCATCACCATCATCCATATCATATTCGTTTTGTTTAGTATGAATGCTTGATTTAACAATCTGTCTTGTCCTAAGTATTCGTGCTGTCTCGGAGGAGACCATGTCATTGAGCTAATTACTCATCCAGGGAGGAATGTATGGTCAAAAGAGTACATATATGATGCAAATGATTAAATTCTCTCCCGGCAGGCCGTGTCCCTCTAAGACCCATTTGATGTGAGACATGTAAAAATGCCTACAAAGGGAGGGGTTAAATTATTAGCAATAACGTAGGCAATAAGATAAAGAAAGAAAGATATATATAGTAGCTGCAATAGAAGTTATCTTATTAGTATGCATGTAAGCTGTGTCAAATTAAAAGTCAACTATTATGACGTCAAAAGAATTAATTGACAATTAACTGACAAATTAAACGTATGATGCTCGTAAAAGTAAATAAGATAGTCAATTATCTGAGACAATGTACTATTGTAGAAATTGGAGACAAGTTACGATATGACGAAATTTTATTATCACACACCAGTTTAATTTTATTTACTTGCTGCTCTTTTCAGGATTGTTCAACTCCATATTTACATATCAACATTATTTTTAAAAATCAGAGGTGATGAAGTGAACTGAACAACTCTTAAGTCAAAACACCTCAAATCGAGATTAAAACTACAATAAATAAATAAATTAATTAATTAAAAAAAAAAATATATATATAGGCCTACGTGTTTCACACTCGTGTGTGTGTATGTAAGTTGGTAGGTAATGCCCAGTTATGTGTTCTCCGGCCGTGAATGAGATGTCTATAGTCATTCGAGGTAACAGGAAACTATTAAAGTTTAAGGTTCGGGATATTTAATCTGATGTAGATTGAAGAGTTGCGAAAACAGTCCTATTGAAACAAAAATTCTCTCTACACTTGAGTACACTCTTAGTTGATTAGTGCGCTATTACAATTGACCCGAGATTTTATTTTCTACTTAAAAAGGAACTGTCAAGAATTTCATCCCAAAACTTACCTTAAAATTTCTCCTAGAGAAGCATTGTGAAATAACAAAGCCATGTCTAAAAAATATGTGCCACTTTTAACTGTAAGATACTAAAATACACCGCTGAAGCTTTCATTTAAACAGGGGAGTAATACAACTTTTGACTTGGTGAAATGGATAACCCTATCAACCTGTCCGCATGCTGCGTCCCGCCACACAACACACCGCTTTACTCACGCAGGGAGTCCATCTGCTTCCTACAGTTGGTTACCATTACTAGATTCTGGCTTAAATGTTTGTACTTTAAGTTAAAAAAGGATTTTTTTATACGGCCTTGGTACATAGCAACGCTTCTGTGGGATAAATTTCAGGGTTGGTTTCGGCATGCAATTGTTGACAGTTTATTATTATTTCAAACGATTTAGTAATTCAAATAGTCATCATGAAGATAGAGAATTAATTGCTTCACTCATTGAAAAATGCGAGGAAGAGGAACAACTTAATCATTTGTTAATCTATTTCGCTTTAAAAAAGTAGACGTAAGAGAAAAATGGACAAAATGTAATGTTTGTTACCTTTGCACATAAGCTCAGGAATTGCTTTTGGAAGAGAGATGGTGCGGTTTCAGATGCGGTATAATAATAATAACTGACATGCATGATGATACTGATAGCACGACAAGCAGCTTCTCAGAATAAACTAACTAAAGTGAGAAACGTTTTCTGTGTGAGTACTTGAAAATCAAAGATGTGAACTTTCCATCTAAATATCCTTCATCTTTCCACCTATCCCTACACCCCCCTCCTCTAAGGGATGGAGGCCTCTTAACGGAACTGTATGTATATATGTATATTGTATATATCTACAGTAAAAACAAAAATCAGACCACAAACTAAGGTAAGCACAAGTATAAAACAAAATATATAAAACACACAAACATAAACGAAAAACTCAGCAAACAAACATAACCAAACCATCAAGAAGAGTCCTCCACTACCTGACAACCTATAAGCACATACAACTACACTGCTATCATCTGCCATGAATCTTAACCAAATTCAAAATGTATCAAAACACTGGGGCTAATGTTTATACAGGAACTCGGGGTTCTATGTACTAACGAGAACCGAAATTCGGATCGCGCACCACCAATACTTAAGTGTATGGCGCCGGGCTTTCCATATCTCTCTCTCTCTCTCTCTCTCTCTCTCTCTCTCTCTCTCTCTCTCTCTCTCTCTCAAAAGAAAAAAGTATGTATTTATGTATGTTGTGGAATTACTCTGGAACTCGTGGAGCAATTTCAAACAAATTTGGTACAATCTCAAATATATATAAGGAGAGTGAGAGGGATGCATAAAAATAATAGAAAACGGCCGAGAATAATATCGAAACCATAGTTTTCGGGATCGTTAAGATGATTTTTGGCATGAAGATTGGGATAAATAAATATTCTAGCAACGCTGATATAAATATGATTAGTGTTCGTAGCCGAGTAGTGTAACGCACCATGCCTGGCGCAGAGCTACAGACACGCGATAGTTCGAGTCGAGTAGTGTAACGCACCATGCCTGGCGCAGAGCTACAGACACGCGATAGTTCGAGTCGAGTAGTGTAACGCACCATGCCTGGCGCAGAGCTACAGACACGCGATAGTTCGAGTCGAGTAGTGTAACGCACCATGCCTGGCGCAGAGCTACAGACACGCGATAGTTCGAGTCGAGTAGTGTAACGCACCATGCCTGGCGCAGAGCTACAGACACGCGATAGTTCGAGTCGAGTAGTGTAACGCACCATGCCTGGCGCAGAGCTACAGACACGCGATAGTTCGAGTCGAGTAGTGTAACGCACCATGCCTGGCGCAGAGCTACAGACACGCGATAGTTCGAGTCCCCATGGAGGAAGAAATTGAAGTAGAATAACTGACAATTATCAATTATGAGGTTTATAAATAATTCAATGAATAAATAGAAGAATGTAAAAATGCACCAGATGCTTTAATTTAATTTATTTCTCATGTTACTTCGGCCAGTGCTTGACCGATACCCACACAGAATCGTGAGGAATTTGGGTAGGTACAAACACTCCTATACGGCAGGACAAAGTTCACCTCTGTAAATGGCATATGTAGATCTGAGGCCAGCAGCCGGGTGTAGGTCAAGGACTTTCTAACTTGTAGCGTCATGGATTTTTAGTTGATATTTTTAGAACATTTAATTTTGAATTTTGACAATCATCGAAAATCTTGCGTATTTTCTGCTCCCGGATGTAGAATAATAATAATATTAATCATAATAATAATTATTATTATTATTGTTATTATTATTAAAAATTTTGTTTTTTAACCATGGAATTAATAATTCAGTAATGAAATCTTCACTAGTCCAGACGGATACCAGATACGGTTATACAAAACCTTAGCTACGACAGTGAGGCATAGATTTTGAGGAAATGAAATTCATGAGATATACAGCAGATTACAAAAATAATGATGATCACTTAAAGGAACTAAGCGTAGAACCATTCATTAAGTACATACAAGATACCAGTACGACTGGATGAATCGTTTGCGACGAATGAGTTCAGATAGAGTTCCCAAAGCATGCTTCATTATTGGGGAAGAGGTCTCTGTGCAGTCCAAGGAAGAGTTAGATACAAAATTCATCAGATCGTAAGAAGCCTCTAAGCCTAAGACTTGCATGGTTGAAGAAGAGAATAAGAAGAAGATTTTTGTTTAATGGCGCTCTTTAACTGCGCGTATCATGAACGCCATTATTCAAAGCTGGGGCAACGGGTTATTCAGAGATTTTGTTTTTCTTAGACGCATTCATTTCAGTCTTAAGGTTATGTTTTACGTTCTGTAAATGTACGACACAGGACATACGAATTTACTTCGGAAGAAAGACATTTACAGCATTTTTGCGCCCTAAAAAATGTCGGCCTAGCAGGGTTTGAATCCATGCAATACGAATTAAAACCACAGCATTCAAATGCACTGTAATAACCCATGTTGATATGATCAAGAAGGCCTTGAGGAGATGATAAAATTGAATCGTTGACACCCGGAAATCATTATCTTATTATTTACATATATTTTCATTCTGAATTTTTGCAAGAATAATGTTGTCAGTACCGATTAAGGAATAAAAAGATTAATAAATGGCTGGCTTCATTCCCAAGAAGAAGGACTTGTTACATTATATAGAATGTTCTGGCCTCAGAACCAGCGTGAACTGGAAGTACCTTATAAATATAGAGCAAGGTTGAACGTACCTTAGTATCACCTACGGCTGATCACTATCGAATGTCAATCAATTAAATATTATAGTTTGCTATTTTTTAATAATTACATTGCTTTAGCGAATTCCAAAGGAATCAAACTACTGGTGTTCTCATAAAAATATTTTAAAAAATTACAGGTCTCATCGAACCTACGACCAAATACCGAAGACAACACGCACACACATACATATTGTCCACCGCTGTGGTCTTGAGGCAGCGTGCTGCCTTGTCACGCAGCGGGCCGGGTTCGATTCCCGATCGGGACAGGCTCCTCGATGAGGTTTTTTTCGGGGTTTTTCCTCACTTATAAGACAAAAGTCAGGAAGCTTAGGGCCCAACGGTCCCCGAAAAATCATCCGGCCATCACCACTATCATCCTTATCATTATCATCATCATGCTTCACCGGTGTGGAAAGCAACGGGAAGCTACCACACCTATAATTCCCTAGAAAAGCTGCAAAGCATAGTATGAAAATGCTACGATTGCAGTGAAAGATCGTACATATGGTAGCTTCCCGTTGTTTTCCACAGCGGCGAAAGATGATAATGGCAAGGATGATGATGATTACCGTATGCTTTCTGACAGTTTCTTACAGGTGAGGAAAAACCCAGAAGAAAACCTCACCCAGGTGCCTGTCCCGACCGGGAATCGAACCCGTACTCGCTGCGTGACTAGGCAGCACGTTACCTCCAAACCATAGCGTTGAACACACACACACATATATACTGTATATATATTTATATATAATTTGTCTGTTAACGCTCTAGAGGCCGCAATTTTTTATTTTTTTAACTAAATTCGGTTCATATAAATTAATTTAAGAAAGGAAAAGTGAGTTAAATAACCAACAAAATCTGACAACTAGGAGTGGAAGTTAACTCCAAGCGAAAATTTAAAAATAACTCCAGCGGTCAAAATTTTCGACTTTTTGCAACAAAACTCAGTATTTTCTACCAGAATAAAATGAGAAAGGTTTCCTCCACAAATCAACGAGATCTGATAATTAGAAGTGGAGGTTTACCTTAAACTCAAAATTTAAAAATCACTGTGGCAGCCGCTATATGTAATTGTCTTTCACAATGTAAGTGCCAGGCATTTACTCCATCTGTGGGAGATGATGTTTGTATTAATTCGTAAGTAACTTTAAATATACCTCTACTATTTATATTAAACAGTGTATATATATAAATATAAATATATGTATATATATATATATATATATTATCTCTATGTGAACTCACTTTCATTTGTTTGTCTTACAAATTACATGCTCCCTGTCATTTCGATTAATGATTGACTATTGTTGTAAAATAAATAATAGTTTTAAAAAACTAAAACAGCACGCTTTATTAGAAAACCGAACTCAAAAATGAAAAATAATTTTAATTTCCAACACGCTTGGGATAAATTTAAAGTGGTCAACAAAAAAATCATCTCCAACACATATAGAATAAAACTAGAATTATCACCAAAAAGAAAATTTTACCATCAAAAGCGTGGGGTGCTCTATATCAATTAATACACTTAATAATAAACAGATATTGGTAAAAGTAAAGTCTCTAAGATGAACATGTAAAAATCATAAAAAGCACCCTACGCTTTTGATGGTACAATTATTTTCTTTTTGTTGATAATTCTAGTTTTATTCTATATGTGTTGGAGATGATTTTTTTGTTGACCACTTTAAATTTATCCCAAGCGTGTTGGAAATTAAAATTATTTTTCATTTTTGAGTTCGGTTTTCTAATAAAGCGTGCTGTTTTAGTTTTTTAAAACTATTATTTATTTTTTTATTTTTTAGTTTTAATATTTTACTAAATAAGATAAGAATGTAAATATCTTTAAATTCCTTACTATAGTAGTATGAGGTAAAAGTATTACTCTTCTAAAAAAAAGTCCTCCCCAGCCGGATTCGAACCAGTGACCTATGGATTACTGAAATTATATATCATTAGTTCACCGCTCTACCAACTGAGCTCTTACAACGATTGACTAAAAAGACAAATCCATAACCTATTATACCAGTTTTAATTTTTTTTTATTTTCTGATGATTCTGGCCAGGAATTTAGAAATAAAATATGTAGAGTCACGGTTCCCTTACAAGTATACACATTTTCAAGTAGATCCAATGTCTCTAAGTGGGTGAAAATCGTGTTCAAAGATTCCATTACTTAAATATAGACACTTTTTTTTCTGATGATTCTGGCCAGGATTTTAGAAAATAAATATGAAATTATTGTATTGTCACGGGTTCTTTACAAGTATACAACGTTTCAAGTCGATCCAATGTCTCTAAGTGGGTGAAAATCGTGTTCAAAGATTCTGTTACATAAATACAAAGACACTTTTTTTTATTTTCTGATGATTCTGGCCAGGATTTTGAAAATAAATATGAAATTATTGTATTATCACAGGTCCTTTACAAGTATACAAAATGTCAAGTCGATCCAATTATTTTAAGTGGGTGAAAAACGCGTTGAATGATTCAGTTACATAGTGGTTTATAGTTATATAAATCCTATTATATAATTATTTCTATTTATTTCAAGTTTATATATGTTATTATTATTTATATATGGCAAATATCTGTTAATACATCTTATATATTAATAAATACTGCTCTTTCTAGATTAATAAGTTATTATATATATATATATATGTACATTTTTATATAATAACTTATTGTATTTGTGCAAAATTTTCTATTTTTTAAGCCATTTTTCGAAAAATTCCAGCATTTTTCCGGATAGACAGATAGATACAGGTCAAGCTAATATAAAGCGTGTAAAAATTCTCAATCTTTATTAAAAAATGTTCCAAGTAGACATCTTGAATTACAAGATGGGAATGAATGTTGGATCATATTAATGGCTTTTCACCGTGGAAATGCTATAACTTTTTGGATATCAAGAAGTGTGTCTTGTTTCTTTAAATACACTAGACTCTGTTAGGAAGTCTAGTATGTAAACAGTGTGCAGCTGTTTGTAATTATACACTGAAATAAGAGTGCTTTGATTCCTGTTTGGTAGAAATTATTCAAGAATAGTGTATGAAATAAATTATTTAAGACAAGAAGAATTATATTTTTGAAAGTAAAGTGTTTATTTAATAAATTGCATTATTACGTTTTTGGAAAGTATGTTCTTGACTTATTATAGTCCATATATATAATTTCATAACACCAGAAATTTGAATAAGTCCATGTTCATTTGCTGCAAGTGACCAAAGTATTAATAAAATTGTTGTCATTAGAAATGGTGAAACTTATTATTTATAGAAGATCGGTTCTTGTCGAAGAACTGAGGTTGTGTTAGTCTTCAAGGATAATAAATTGTGAGGCAGCGACGTATTGGATTTGTGGTGACCACATTTTGTATCTAGAGACTAGACTAATTCGCATCCATTTTTTGTCCCTCACGAGCTGGACTTTCAAGAAGAGAGAAATGAATAATATCCACACACAGTCTGTTGTTTCCACACAACTGATAATAAATGTAGCTTAACACTCAAAACACTAAACATACAATTTAATTAACAAAATAAATATATATTCCGTAAACTAGCAAAATCGAAATATAAATTCAATTTAGTTTACGTAGTTCCTGCGTGACGGACATTTTTTTTCCTTTAGAATACTATCCGATTGTAGTATATATTATCGAACATTTCATTTGTAAGTAGTTCTTCTTATTTAGCTGCTTTAACACCAAATGTCATATTATTTTAGAATATTTGATTGTATCCAGTAGACTATGTTTGTTATGTGTTTTTTTTAGTTCGCCCATTTTAAGTTAAATGAGGATATGAAGGGGTATCTTCCTAGTTTAAGGGTTCGAACCAGTCGGCTAGACGTAATTAGCATTAGTTTTGTAGATAATTCAACCGGAACCTTTATCAATATTAAAATAATAACGTACATGTTATAGGAACATTTATCGTTGGACTTTCCAGGGAGCAAAATCATGAGAATGAGTTATTTTGGAAGAGAGAACTACAGCCTTGGGTCCCGTGTTGTAGCCTATATTTACGGCACATAAATGAACCACAGACCTGAACAAAATAGAGCCTTTCACGCCCAGATTTGAATATCGACGCTAATAATTTTAGCTGTCAGTTAATAAAAACTAACATATTAGGAAATGGTTATTATGATCAGACTGATCCTATTAATGCAATTTGAAACTATCTTCTGTCTTGAATTCTTCCCGATTGCAATTTGAATTTAAATTCCATTCTAATCCTCGGTATTTGTAACTGATCCGTACATCTGCGGTATGGTTTTCCTATAATAAATATCTGTATTCAAAGTGGATTGGAGTTGAGTATTTTAAAAGGAAACGGTGTGGTGGGCTGACATTCGTTGATTAAACTATCTCCATTATTGTTGGTACGTATTTATGAATGTGATATGTCATTTATTTTATCTTTCATTGGTTCCTCAGGTCTTCACTTCGAATATGGTCTCTCAGTGTGATACGTGACAGCGATCTTATGAATCACATTTGTGAAGAATTAATTTTATTTTTATCATTTTGGTTTAATATCCAACATTCCCTACCATATATTAAAGACAATCGTGAAATTATTTTGTGGAATCTTAAATTGGTTTCCTTCCTCTTTTGTTTTTCAAAGTTTCGTTTAAGATTTCATTAAATTTATTATATTTCCATCAAAATGTTTTGATCATTTAGAACCCAGATGTCTTGACGATTGAGAAAAATCTGGAAATCCCCACAGTTAGAACGGTCCCCTCCAGAATTTGACTCATGACCCCCTGAATGAGTGTCAAACGCTATCGTTTGAAACAACTCGCTCAGCTTGATATAATAATGGATATTCGTTAATTTGTTTATGAGACTATTTAACTCATGCCCCACATGGGAGTCAATGACCAATCACGTTTCAATTAATTTTGTTTTAAAAGCAATGGCAGCCATGTTTCACCTCGATATTTATCGAATTCTATTTACCGCTTCCTGCTTTTGTGATAAAGAAAGCTCCTCCTTTTTAATATTCTGAACAGGTCAGAGCATTTTCTGCAGTGATTGACCCACCAACAAATATACTGAATATAGCAAATAATAAACAGATTCCTTCGAACTACACATTTGATAATTGTGTGTTCAATATTTGTGTTTTTAAATTTTGATTTTACTGAGTTGTTTACTAAAAAATAAATTAATAACCTATAATGTTGGTTATAATATACTGTACAGTTTGATGTGTTTCATTTTTCTCCGCTAGGGTGCATTCTTACAATATTTGGCAATAAATCCTATTTGGTAATAAATAATATGATCAAGTTGCAGTAAATGAACAAATGACACATAACCACACATTTCTGATTTGTTTTCAAACATCGCCGTTTACATTAAATATATACATATTTTAAAATACCGGTAACTATATTTAAATAATGATTTTCTAGTAAACAGCTTAATTCTATTCATTAAATAGTCCGAACAAATGCCACTCTTGATTTCCAAATCGTCACTTCGCGACTCGTGAATTTATTGATGATTTGGAAATCAGTCGTGACATTACTTATGATAAATTGTTATTTTGTTATCTGTATTTAGCAAAAGAACATTATTAGATGTTCATTTTTTGTCAAATTTTAGCAGGTTGTTTTACATTTCTGACTTTCTGTTCTAGTATTGACAAAATTACAACTCACTTCTGAGGTTGGGACGGCTGGAAAGCGGAATTACGTTATCCGATGATATGATGGGTGATAAAAGATAATTAAGTATCATGAGAGTCCCTAAACCTATATTTAGTTCACATTCCAGAACATGTGAGACCGCATGAATCATCCTTTAAAGAAAAAAATCCTATGGTCTGTTCAGGAATCAAACTTCGGACCTCAGAAGTTCTGACTACAAGGCCATAAGAATGGTCTGAGTTCAAAAAGTATTTCAATAATTTTTCATTGCGTTCAGATTTTACTTTTACGTAATTTTCCTCGAGTTTCTAAGTACGAGTATGATGATATAAAATCGCTGAATTAAACCTTGCTAGGACGTCATTGTGTGTGCCAGTTTTAAACGAATAAAAGGAAGGGCGCTATTATTTATGCCACACTTTTGACATAATTTAGCATAAATGGACATTAAGTGACACAACAACTCTTTTAAATTTCATATTAGTAAAATGGGAACTTCTTGTCTATCTATTGTTTCATTGTTTTGAAAACGACTGAAGACATTCGAAACATTTTCATTTGCATTCATTTCAAAAGCGAATGAAACTACTAAATAAAATATAAAACAGCATTCATAAGGCTTTGACATACGTCACATCCGCTTTTTCATTGCTTAAATATAATAAATTCTCGTTTTTTTTCTTTTTTGAAATATTAAATTACTTGTCATTGAGAAATATCGAGAATTTATTTGTATCACTACTATTATTTATATTTCCTTCGCATTAAAATGATGTTTATATTAAGAACACAAAATAAGGCTTCTTTTGATAGAAATATAAGTCACGAAATTTATGATCTGATCAGCTAGGCAGGCTATTTTGTCTCAGATTTATATAGATGCTTACATGATTTCTATCAGATATCGACAGTTTAATATTTTATTCATTCCAATTTATATTTAATATTGCTCCCTAGAGCTAGTTTAGTTCACATTCACTCCTGCTCGAATTAAATATATATCCATCCATCCATCCATAGTAATTCTGTCCGAGGGCAGGTACTTCACTGCAATTATAGCATTTTCATGCTATGCTTGCAGCTTTACCAGGGAATTGTAGGTGTGATAGCTTCCCGTTGCTTTCCACACCGGTGAAGGATGATGATGATGATGAGAAAGGTGAGGATGATGATGATGGTGGTCATACGATTTCGAGGACCGTTTGGGCCTTAAAGTTTTCCTGACATTTGTCTTACAGGTGAGGAAAAACCCCGATAAAAACCTCACCCAGAAAAACTGCCCCGACCTGGGATCGAACCCGGACCCGCTGCATGACAAGGCAGCACGCTACCTCGAGATCACAGCGGTGGACTAAATATATATCTAGTACTGTAAATAAAGTGTACTCCGACAGCATTAAACATATGTTTAGAATTTACATAAATTTATTTCCATGCGAAATTGTTAAGAAAATTATTATGAGGTTATCTTTTATCTGCCAATAAATAAAAATATCAAGCAATATTTGGTTAGTACAGAATAACTTATTATTTATTTATATAAAATAATTAAAATAGTCAATTGTACAGGGTGAATCATAAATATGGCTATACGTTTGATCGCGTTATGTGATGAAAATATTACCATTACAGGAAATATGAAATTACCGTTGGAAAGGCAATTATTCAAATTACAACAATGGAATAAAACAAAACAATGTAGAACTTACCTCAGTAGTCAAAATAGCGTTGAATATGCAACAGCAAATTACAATTGCTGCATGGGCAATAACATAATGCTAATGATCGTGAGGCCGCAAGACGGGCAAGACGTGAGTTTAACGTAGCATTGCAGCCGTCGATTGTGGGGAAGTGGAGAAAACGACTGATGGAAATGGGAAGGATGCAGAAAATCAAACCTCCTGGAAGGCTTCGCATTAGCACGGATGCAGAAACAACGAAGAGAATTGTGGAGGCGTTCGACGCTAGCCCACAAAAATCAACCTGCCAAGCTACACGTGAGCAGTGATTTGTTTTGTTTTGTTCTATTGTTGTAAATGTAGTGTTCCCTTTCCAATGATAACATCATATTTCCTTCAATGACAATATTTTCGTCACAAAATTCGATCAAACGTATAGCCGTATTTCAGAATCACTCTGTATATTAATTTAATTTACGGCGTTTAAAAAATGTAAATATTATGATACTAATTTCCAAGCGGTAGTGCATAAAAGTATATATCATGTAATTATCATTTCTAGTTGAGGGAGTAGCTAGACTTTGAGAAATTTATTTCAAACAAAAGGCATCTTTTTAAAAAAATATGATAAATTGACAGATCTATTAGTACATAATTACACTACATAAACTGAGACCTGACATTCAGTTTAGATGTTCAGTGCATAATAAGTTTTTCTATAGAAATTATAAATTTTTGAAGATGCGAGTTCAGTTTTAATTTTTTTAAGGATTTCGTATGCAATGACCCTTAAATATTTTATACATTTATATTTAAGAAATGATAATAAATGTTTATTTGTAAAAGAAGAAATTCCACTCTCCATAGCTGAAATGCGAAAGAAGCACCTTTATGATTTTTTCACCTGTTTGGCCCGCACACACATGCATTGAGTTCCTATGATTTTTCGCGTTGGGAAAAGTGGCCTGGGAATGTTTTTAAAAATGATATTATCGCTAATTATACTGGGCTAACTACACCATGGGTGCTTCAATTCTGCCTGATTAAGCAAAAATAAAACTAATATTATTACTAATATTATTATATTATTTTATTATATTATATACTAGCTAATACCCGGCGTGCGCTGCTACGCCTAAATAAATGAAAATTAAGGTGCTTTTATGTTTAGCAGAATAAGTAAAAGGAAAAATAATTATAAATTTATATTTTTAGATACCCCGTGCTGATTACCCGACGTTGCCCGGGAATCTACTTATCCCGATCTTCTTGACAAAAATGAGCTGAAATACGAAAATTAATGTTTTTTATGCTTAGTTAAATAAGTGAATGGAAAAATTTATATCGTAATTATTTTTAGATACCCAGTGCTGTTTACCCGGCGTTGTCTGGGAATCTACTTCTCCCGATCTTCTTGGCATAAATGAGTTGAAAGACATAAATTAATGTACTTCTTATGATTAGTTGAATAAGTAAAATGAAAAATAATTATAAATGTATATAGTAATTATTTTAAGATTCCCGTGTTGATTACCTGGCATTGCCCGGGAATCTACTTATCTGGATCTTCTTGGTATAAATGAGCTTACTTACTTACTGCCACTATCGAACCCGTAGGTTCATGGCCGCGCGGACATAAGCTCTCCATACATCCCTATCCTGAGTTAATGCTTTCCAATCATTCCCTGCATAATCTACTTCCCTCAAATCATACTTAATGTTATTCTCCCACCTCATTCTTGGTCTACCAACTGGACGTTTTCCCTCTGGTTTTCCTACAAGAAGCTTCCATGCACGTCTTTCATTCCCCATACTTGCAACATGTCCTGCCCATCGCAATCTCCGAGACTTAACTGTTCTTATTATAGCCTATCTGGCTTCCTATAAAGACCATGTAGTTCATTGTTATGTAGTCTTCTCCATTCACATGTCTGTTCATCTCTCTTTGGTCCAAAAATTTTCCTAAGTACTTTATTCTCAAATACTTGTAATCTCCTTTCCTCCTTCTCCTGAGCTAAAAGACAAAATTCGATATTGTGAGTTATCCGTAAAAGAATACCCGCCTTGTGCTTGCACAGGAATCTACGTACTTGTCTCGATCTTCTTGGCATCAATGAAAGACAAAAATTGTTATTGTGAGTTATTATTGTGAGTTATCCGTAAAAGATAAACATATGTCGCGGACTTTCTTATAGAGCTTTTTGCGATATTCAATTCTGTGTATTTATTATGGTTTAGGTAGCGTAAACCATCTAAGCGTCCAAAGAAATACTTTTTTCACGTTTTCCAGTACAAAGGGTGATTTTTAAGGCTGTAGGATTTGAGTACCACAACTCTCTTATAGCCTGTGTTCATTCCGGGAATCTCCTGAACATTTTGCAAAAAGCCCCATTATAATCGGAACAACGGTATGGCCGCGCATAAAGTACGAACAAACAAACAAACATTCATTTTTATATATTAGATTATATTTTTTGGTGCTCTAGTAAGTTTGTATCAGTGTGCAATAAAGATAAATATACTCACACTACATGGATAGATGATAAACTTTGTAGTTTTGACAACTTATCGATAAGCGTTTGATGGAACTTAGTTAATTCTACGATGTCAGAATGCGGTCTCTCCTGTGTTTGCATTGTGAGGCACAACCACTCTATACTGTCAAATGCACACGTTGTTCACGGGCATTATCGTTACTGATAGCATATCATATGACCTTACACCGATATGACGTGGGAAGTATATAGCTTATAACACAACCACAAACTTATTTTTATGTAATTTATACCACAACTTAGATGTGAGTAAATTAAGAATAGATTCTTGCCATAGGCCTACTATACGAGCATCCTAATTTTAAAGAAAATAAATGCATTGATTATCGGATAAAAACAAATAATTTAATAATAAGTTAATAGATAAAAAGAAAAACAAAGTTGAAAACACTATTGAAATTCTTTCAACATAAGTTTTTGTCTTCAACTCAACGAATAATTTTATTGTCCCTAAGCTAATTAATGTTCTAATAAGTCTAATCAGAATGCATAATAATAATAATAATAATAATAATAATAATAATAATAATAATAATAATCCGTAGTAATTCTGCCCGAAGGCAGGTCCTTCACTGCAATCATAGCATTTTCATGCTATGCTTGCAGCTTTACTAGGGAATTGTGTAGGTGTGGTAGCTTCACGTTGCTTTCCACACCGGTGAAGAATGATGATGATAATGATAATGGTAAGGATGATAATGATAAGGATGATGGCCATATGATTTCGGGGACCGTTTTGGCCTTACAGTTTTCCTGACATTTGTCTTACAGGTGAGGAAAAACCCCGATAAAAACCTCACCCAGAAAAACTGCCCCGACCGGGGATCGAACCCCGGCCCTCTGCGTGACAAGGCAGCACGCTACTTTGAGACCACAGCGGTGGACATAATAATAATAATAATAATAATAATAATAATAATAATAATAATAATAATAATAATAATAATAATAATAATAATAATAATAATAATAATAATATTTTTTATCTTATATACAGATTTTTAATGTTTACACATCTTTCTGTGCCTAAAGTATTATTTTTCTTCTCCACTCGTCTCTATCCATCCACTCCATGTCATCCAGTCCTCTTGTTTTCATTCCCGTTCTTATTTCTTGCATCCACGAGTTTCGATGTCTTCCTTTCCTTCTTCTTCCAGGTGGACACCATTCCAAGGTTTTACTGGGTAACCTTTCTTCTTGAATTCGTCGTACGTGCCTATACCAATTTAATTGCTTATATCTTATATAATCTACTATTGAATACATAATATTCATTTTTTCTCGTGTGATAGTATTTCTTATTTTTTTGTAATTTTGAACATCTTGCTGCTCTCCTCAAGAAATCAATAATAATAATAATAATAATAATAATAATAATAATAATAATAATAATAATAATAATAATAACATAATGAAGAAATCTAAAATTATTATTACAAACATAAAAATGAAATGAATTGAAGAGAACATTTGAAATGGTTGGGATACGTGATGAGAGAGGTTCGATGAAGATCTTAAATTGGCAACATTGTGGCAAATAAAAGAGAGGAAGGCCTATATCTATGAGGAAGGACAATGTGCTGAAAGGGATAAGAACCAAAGGACTAAATTTGGAAGATGCATTGGATAGAAGTAAATGGAGAGTAGGTGTGGGAAAGCGACCACATCCGTAAACATAGGCCTACCTATCTAGTAAATAACAATTAACTAAATTTATTTCTATATCCAACCTTTAAATATTTCTTCATTGAGTCAAACCCATTATAACGCTGATTTACATATTCATAAGTCAGTTTAAATTTTATGAAAATTTAAACTTTTCGTATTTTATCTTGTGTGTTTACTCATTTGGTCTCATAAAAAAGGCGATAAAATGAATTTAGAGCAACATGCTTGTAGCATTGACATTACAGAACCGCCTGTCTACTTAATTGTATATGAGCAGTAAGTGTACGTCCCACACGTGTCTGTATTCCACATGAACTCCTAACATTTGAGTATTACTGTATATAGAATGTTGTGTAATGATACACCTACACGGATATTGTAGGACTGAAAAATTGTTAGCAATCAAGTTAAAGTACAGATTTTTAAAATTTATGAATTACATATATTTTATTAAAGTATACATTAAAATGTATAATAAAGTAGTATTATTTACTTATTTTGTACGAAACTAAAATGTAATAATCGTTCTAGCGGTCACAATGTCGATTTGTAACAACAAAACTCGATATATACTATTAAAACACACCGAGCAAGAAATGTTCAATAAATCAACGACATCCGACCTTTAGAAACGGGGGTTACCTGAAACATGAATTTAAAAATTGACTCTAGAACCACCACGATTGGTCCGTCCAAATGTATAACAATCAATTTAATTAACTCTTAAATTGCCAATACATTCTATAAGAACTCTCCACGGCGTGACAGGCCTAGAAGGCCCTTTGCCTACCAGCCGACTGCTGGCCCCACATCTACATGTGTTATTCACATAGGTAGACCATCTTCTTGCCAATGTAGGAGTGACATGTGGTCAGCATGTCGGGTCCTCCAGCCGTTATAGCTGGTTTTAGTAACCTGGAGCCGCTAATTATTGTAACTACCCAAATTCCTGACGATGCTGGGTGGGCACTAGTTCCATACTGGCCGAAAATACATGCAAACATTACTTCGCCCATGGGGACCCGAATCAGCGCAAGCCCCGTAGCTCAGCATAAATAAATAAAAACAATCTGTATATATTAATTAAATTGGTGTATATTTATACAACAATATGGAAATAAATAATAGGTTAACTGACGGTTATGCATGGCTTGATTTCACTGCAATCCAATACTTTTAATATGCCTGTATCAGAAATTGAATTTCTCCAATTTAATAAAATAAATATATAAACCGTAGATGAGTAAAATGGGACTATAAATTCGACTTGTTGAGGAATTTGTTTAGTATACGCAGTACCTGCATGGCAGACTTTAAATGGATGGGGTTGTCAGCCCCGTCGCCATACCTCCAACCTGGAGTACTAGGACTGTGTATTTTGTCTCCAACAGACAGAGTGGCCAGCTACTATACTCCCTAAAGGTCGGCCGGTGAGGCCGCAACATCCCCTACGTAATTATTTAATCATAAGTAACATGTGGTGGTTTTATGTAACATATTAAGTTACATAAAATCACCACACGCTATATAAAAATAGACTATTATTTTTGTTTACCTAAAGGTCATTTTAGAGTCAGAAGTCTCAGGGTTAGCACGCTTCTCAAAAATATCGTGGTCATGTAATAATCTATACTTCTATACACAACAGAAATTTCTCAACTGAGGAATAATTAAATAAAAGTTATTTCATAACGGAAACAACTTTGGATACAACAGTTTAAAGTTATTTTTCACATTATGTATAGGTCAGAAGAGGTAATTTTTAAATTTTTTTCACACTATGAACAGGTCAGAAAAGATTAAATAAACGGCGATATTGAGAACTAATACCTACGACGTTGCTTTCACTCTGACGTAGGCTACATCAACTCTAGTCCGAAATTTATTAATGAAAATGTTTAATGAATTCCGAAAGAATGTAGATATTGAGAATGCATTCATGAAAATATAAAAAATAGAAAACTACTTATATTCATCGATCCCATTTAATAGAAACCGAAAATGTTCACGACAAAAAAAAAAATATATATATATATATATATATCTTTCTCGCTACATCTAGTAATAATGGAGGATATTATATTTATATAAGAAAGATAAATGATTTGCCCGGTGGTGTAATGGATAGCATGCTGGGGTACCAACCCAGAGGTCCAGGCATTTATTTTTCTTATCATGCCATTCATATGTGTATGTATTTATTTATTGCCTTAGCAGAACTGTTTAAGGCATCATATGTTTTGGTACATAGCTGAGGGACTTGTGCTGGTTCCAGTCCCCATGGAAGAATAACTTTTTTCTTGTAACAGTGGTCAATATGGGACAGGTGCCATACAGCATCATGAGGAATTTCGGTAGCTATAATAATTAGGGTCCCGCGCCGTAGACGAATGGTTAAGGCAATAAGCCTTAGCGCAGAGCTACGGGACCTGCGCTGGTTCGAGTCTCCATGGGGAAATACATTTTCTCATGGCACCGGTCCCCACCCAGCATCGTGAGGCATTTGGGTAGCGACTCTAGTTTGAGAAAACCAATTATAACGACTGGGAGACCCGACATGACGACAACATGTCACCCCTACACTGGCTGGATGATCGTCTACTCTGTGATTAACACATGTGGATGTGAGGCCAGCAGCCGACTGTAGGCAAAGGGCCTTCTAGGCCTGTCGCGGTTGGAGATAGTTATAATAAATAGGGATCCAGATTCTAAAAAAAAACTAACGATTAGGGGAACCAAAATACTGACTACGTGTCAACCGTAATTGGCTGGATGATCGTTTATCTCTAAGCTTAACATATGTTGATGGAGTTTATATATAGGCCTGCATCTATTTATATTAACGCCCTAGCGGATGCAACATTTCTCGGAACCAACCTCGGCATATAGCAATCAATTAAGGAAAGTAAGTTCAAGTCCATTAACAGCAAAATCAGAGCATTAGTAGGGGTGAGTATTTACCTAAAAGCCGACATTTAAAAATCATTCTATCGGCCGTCATGTGTGTTTTCTCGCAACGAAACTACTAAATGTATAATATTTAATTAACAAAAGAAAAATACATTCAGTAAATTATCAAAATGGGACCTTAAATTCGACTAACTGAGGAATCGCTTAGTTTATGCGTGACGGACTTTTGTTTTACATTTTTGTACAATGAATTATTTATATGTTCTCACTGAAAAGAACAACAGTAATTTGTAACATAGTAAATTATAAGGAAATATTTAATAACTGGTATTAAGTTCCGAGAAAGTAGGCTTCAGTTAGGAACAAGATAGTTAATACATTTGATGTCACGCCGCCACTTCATTGCTGAGGGAAGAAGATTACTCTGAGGAATGCTCTTAGCAACCTATTTCTTACTTAGAAAAATAATACAGCTGTAATGCGACAACTCCGAACACAAACGACGACTCAAGTATTTCAAGTATTTGCTATAATTGTCTATAGGTACACAGAGACACGTGGTTAGAATGATATGGACACTCAATCTTATTTTTAATTTTTTTAATAGGATTTCGCTACTTTATTTACACACACACACACACACACACACACACACACACACACACACATATATATATATATATATATATATATCGGCCTCTGGGAAAGGTATAGGGGTTAAGTTCCTTGGCACTCGTCCCGAGTCGCGGGTTCTAACTCAACTTCGGTTCTAACTCAGCTTCCAACGATGATTTTTATACGAAAAGTCAAAGGAACATGTCCTCCGGAGGGATTTTAAGTACCGGGTCCTGAATTCGAAGACTTTCGAGGTCGTAAAGAACCTAAAGTCTAAATTAGAGCCTCTAAGCAACATTTAATTGGCTTACCCATTAAAATAATATCTTAGTTGTTTACTAGGCGTCTCTTTAAGGCGATGAATTAACCACGTATCAGTAGCTGACATCAATAGGGAAATAAACACAACTAAATTATGCATATATATTCATTAAAGGAGGGGCGTCTGGAGGCTCGAAGTCAAAGAGCTCCAACCGAAACCTTCTTCCCTATTGGTACGTCGGGAATATACCGTCGCATTGGCAGCCGCAAAAAACTATTTCGCAAAAACTGAGCCTCTTGCATTCACTTGTGAGGAGGTTACAAGACTCGGGTCAAGGGTTGGGCTGACCTCAATAGCAGCCTATCACAAGTACCAACCCCTGCTACAGCATTGTGAGGAGGTTACAAGACTCGGGTCAAGGGTTGGGCTGACCTCAATAGCAGCCTATCACAAGTACCAACCCCTGCTACAGCATTGTGAGGAGGTTACAAGACTCGGGTCAAGGGTTGGGCTGACCTCAATAGCAGCCTATCACAAGTACCAACCCCTGCTACAGCATTGTGAGGAGGTTACAAGACTCGGGTCAAGGGTTGGGCTGACCTCAATAGCAGCCTATCACAAGTACCAACCCCTGCTACAGCATTGTGAGGAGGTTACAAGACTCGGGTCAAGGGTTGGGCTGACCTCAATAGCAGCCTATCACAAGTACCAACCCCTGCTACAGCAGCGTAATATCTCCTATTGCGAGGGTGATAAGAAAAACGGACTGCTACGCGTAAGTTCGTTATCAAGGGCATTGACTCCAGCATGGATCCGACCGAGATCCAGGACGACTAACGGTCATGGGTTCAAAGTTCTGAAGGTGGTCAATATAACCTCTGGAAGAACTAAGAATCATTTGCCAATGTTCGTGGCAGTCCTGGCGGAAGGTTCCAATGTCTGCGATGTCGTAAAAATAGGAAGACTTTGCCATTGTAAGGTGAAGGTCGAAACTTAAAGGGACTAAAGAATTAAATAACAATACAATGATTTACAGTGGTGTACCTGGAAATGTAAGAGCACGAAGTGAAGTTGCATTATTAGTACAAAATAAATGGAAATCCTAGATTGAATATTATACATATGTAAATAAAAGAATTGCAACATTAAGGATGAAAATTGATAGAGGACATTTAACAATTGTAGTAGGTGTTTATGCCCCAGTTGAGGATAAGAAAGATGAAACTAAAAATTTCTATGAATATATTCAATAAACACTTGAAACCATTAATAAAAATGATCATGTTGTAATATGCGGCGACTTCAATGCAATATTCCAATACCAGGAATAGTGGGAAAATTTGGTGAACAACACTTAAATGAAGGTGGAGTACAGCTTAGACAATTTGCAAGCAATTACCATCTTAAAATTACTAACACGATTTTCAAAATACGAGATATAAATAAATACACGTGGAGCACAAGAGGACTCAAATCAATAATAGACTATATTCTAATTAATGATAAATTAAGACGACAACTCCAAGATGTACAGGTATATAGAGGCTGTGATATTGATTCCGACCATTATTTGGTTATGGGCAAATTTAAATTATGGTCAAGATGGAAAAAAAGTAAAATCAGGAATAAATCAACAAATGAAGAAGTATACAAAGTATACCTTTTGCAAGAGGAAAGCATAAGAAAATTATATCAACAAAGACTACAACAATACCTCAAGCACACACCAACTAGTGATATATTAGATGATGAATGGAATAATATTAAAACGCGCATTGAAAAGGCAGCCCAGGAAGCAATAGGGAAAAAAAAGAAAAATTAGGAGCAGAAAACGAGTAAGATTTTTGGAATGAAGAAATAGAACTGGCAGTTAAAGAAAAACAAAATTCATATAAACAGTGGCCTCAACAAAAAAACAGAAGAATCGAGACAACAATATGTAGAAAAAAGGAATATAGCAAAACAAATTATTAGGACAGCTCGATCAACATTCTTGGAATAATTTTATAAGTGAAATAGAAAATGATATTCATGGCAGACATAATTTTGCATATAAAGTTATAAAACTTTTAAATAAATCAGAAAAGGATACTGCAAAGATAGATGTTATTAACAAAGAAATATGGATAGAACACTATACAAATTTATGGTGTAAAGAAGAAAAAGAAGAAGACGAAGAAAAACAAGAATCGTATCCAGATAATGAAACAGGAGAAATTCAAACTGATATGATTACATTTGATGAACTTCAAGAATCCTTAAAAGAAACCAAAAACAGAAAAGCAGCTGGTCCTGATCAGATAAATATGGAGCTTCTAAAATATGGTGGAACATTTCTACATTGGAGAATATTGCATTTGTTTAATGAATGTTGGAGAAACTGCAGAATACCAGAAAGTTGGAATATAGCTGAAGTCATATCGTTATTTAAGAAAGGAGATAGAAGAGAATGTAAGAACTATAGAGGAATTAGCCTACTTAATTCAATTTATAAAATCTATGCAAGGGTTATAAATAAAAGACTTAAAATAATCGCAGAAGCAATACTTGAAGAAGAACAAAATGGCTTTAGAACGGGGCGATCAACAACAGATAATTTATTCATATTACAGCAAATATTTGAAAAAAGAAGAGAACATAACCTACAGACGCATGTTGCTTTTATTGATTTTGAGAAGGCATTTGATCGTCTTGATAGAGATAAGTTATGGAAAATAATGGAAATACATGGCTACCCCGCAAAATTAATTTATGTGATAAAAAGTTTGTATGTAAAGTCTCAAATTATAATAAATATAGGCACATCAAAGACCGAAGCTATTTTAATAAATAGAGGTGTAAGATAAGGGTGTAGTTTATCACCTACCCTTTTTAATCTATATATTAATGACATCATCCAAAATTGGAAAAGTATTGTTAATATAGGTATAAGAATGGACCGTTTTAAAATATTAAACGTTTTAATGTATGCTGACGATGTGGTTATTATTCAAGAAAATAAAAATAATTTGCAGTACTCTTTACATCAATTAAATCAGTTATGCCAAGAATATAATTTCAAAATATCAAAAGAAAAAACAAAAATAATGGCATTTTGGGGAAACGATCATATAAGATCAAAAATCGTAATAGACAACAAACCTCTGGAACAAGTAACAAATTTTAATTATTTGGGTTGTAATTTTACTATAAACACAAAAACTGAAAGAGACATACATATGAAACTGTCGAAATTTCAAATGATATGCGGAACTATACATAAAACATTAAAGAATAAAACAAGAAGAGATACTAGATTGAAGTTTTATAAAACATTGGCAGTTCCTGCATTACTTTATGGGAGCGAAACTTGGGTAATGACCAAAAAATTGCAAAGTAGAATACAAAGCGCAGAAATGAACTTCCTTAGAAGAACAAAAGGCTGCACAAGATTGGATCGGATAAGGAATGAAGATATAAGAACAGAGTTAAATATATATCCATTGGATGAGAAAATCAGAGAATATAGAGAGAAATGGTTTACACATGTGGAAAGAATGAATGTATCAAGATTACCAAGAGCAGCATTCAACTACAAGCCAAGAGGTTCAAGGAATGTGGGAAGGCCAGTGAAAAGATGGGCAGAACAACTGTGAGGCGAAACAGGCAATTTATGCCTAGTCCGTGAAGTGAAGAAGAAGAAGGTCGAACCCTATCGCCGCTTGAAAAAAAAAAACCCCAAACAGCGCTGGGCGCCCAGAAAAGGTAGTTCAGGTCACTCCTGCTACTAAAGAGGCAGTCACAGTAGAGCTTGCTCCTGCTGTTCTCTCAACAGCTGAGGCCCGATAGAGCCAGTTGCCCTTCGACTTGAGATTGTCCCGAAATCAGTTTCCGTAAAAACACTGGAAAAAAGAAAAAAAGTACCGGGCCAAGAAAGACCCTGGAAACAAAGACCTCGCAAACCGAGGACCTGTGTGCGTTCGAGTCTGCATTCGAGGCCAAACACGCTACTACTAGCATTCAGACTGCTAGGGTAGCTAAAACAACCAGGAGTAGGATGGTTCAAACATCCAAATCATGAGTGAACTCATGGACAGATTAGTTTATGAACTAAAATCAGAACCCAGTTCAATAGTCATCTCTATTGAACTGGATCATATGGATCGCTCTTTCTTGATAGAGTGCTTATCCTGTATTGATGTAGATAGGACATAACCCAACGTGCCTCCAAAGTTGATTCCGCCGGCTAATTCGCCACTTTATTTTCCAAATTCTATTTTTAATTTAATTCATTTTATTAAATTCAAATCACTCCCTGAAGGTTTTCGGTGGTTTTCCTTAGCGCTAAGATAAATTCGAAGTGGTCCCCTAAATTTCCTCCAGTAAATTATAAATTCATAAATTTATGTTTTCAAAATTTCACAAACGATCAACTTAACCTGAGAAGCCGGTAGGGCCTGTGGTGTCGGGCCTCCCCGCACTCGCCTCCTCGGGGCGTTGGCTGCGCCCTTGGCGGTCGGGGTCTTGTTCTTGGCATTCTAGGATGATGACAACAACAACTTATGAAAAACTGAAAACAGGCTTGTTCATGCTCAATGACTTTATCTTTTTCTCCTGATCGACTGCTGGTAATGACTGGCGGCTGGATCATCGCTCAACCATCCAACTATAAAACTATATCAATGGGCTGAAGTGGGCATGAAGTCCCTAAAGCAGCCAGAACAGACAGGCCATGGGTCCTGATCGTTGATTCTTTCTGGCTGTAGAGTGTACACCCGGGTCAAACTAAGTGTGCTCTCGGCGGGCTAGGGGACAAGTTTATGGGCACATATAGTGTGGCTCTGCTCTTCCAACCCCTAAGTTTAGTATATATGGCATGAAATTAAAAATTAACGCCGAATCGGAATTTGAACCCTAGACCTCTAACTATATACGTCAACGCGATGACACTTCGCTATTCAGGCTCCAGGTGCAACCATAATTTTCCTTTCCTTACATACAATTATCTTTCATAAGTAGTTGGACATAGCTCGCAGTGCCAACTTACGGCTTCTATAACACGAAAGCATTGTAATATATATATTATAGTTCACCGCTGTGGTCTCGAGATAACGTGCTGCCTTGTCACGCAGCGGATCCGTATTCGATTTCCGATAGGGACAGGCTCTTGGGTGAGATTTTTTCAGGGTTTTTCCTCACCTGTAAGACAAATGCCAGGAAGGTGAGGGCCAAACGGTCCCCGAAATTCATCCGGCCATCATCATGATTCTTTCATTATCATCATCATCATCATCATCATCCTTCACCGGTGTGGAAAAGCAACGGGAAGCTACCACACCTATAATTCCCTAGTAAAGCTGCAAAGCATAACATGAAAAACGAGTGAAAGACCTGTCCTCGGGCAGAATTATTATGGATATATATATATATATATATATATATATATATATATATATATATATATGGGGCTAGAGTCCTACATTATGTAATTTTTTGTCTTTCTCTTTCTCTGAGGCATCCCTGCTGTTTTTCTTCCAGAGCTCCCTTTGGCACAATGTCTAGTTCTCCTCTGAGAGTATTTCCAATTCATTTGCATTTACGATACTTAATCTACTTCCATCATTTATGTTTTGATGTTATCTTCCATAATCATTTCTTTGATACGGTTTTTTTACCACCAGATTCTCAAAATAAATATCAAGCATCTGTTTATATATACCTGCATTTTTTAATAATGCAGTTGTTCCTTTTCAAACCTTACATTGTACATTTCACAATGCTATTGAATAGTTTTAATTTAGTTATACCTGACATTTGTTTGGTCTCCATAAGGATGACAATTGTAAGAAAACAGCTTTCGTTTTTCTAATTATGGCCTTAATATCTTCATCTGAGTAGAGTTTTATATTTATTTATACATATATATTATGGTTTACAAATACTGGAATTTCACTACCTCCTCTATGTCTGCACCACTGAGCTCCTATCGCACTTGTTACATTATTCAGATTTTTTGTTTATTCAGGCACAATCCAGTTGTGCTTGCTGGTTTCGTCAAGTCTCTTAATTTGTTTTCGAAGTCAGAGAATCTGTGTGCCAATAAACACACATCGTCGGCATATTCTAAATATTCGAGTCAACCATTCAGATCACAATGAATCCCTCTAAATATTTTACACCATGCATCTGCCATTACATTATCTAAAATCAATACAAATAACAAAGATGATAGAAAACATGTTTGTCTTACTCCAATCCGACAGGAAAATGGCCCTGGTGTGATATACAACATACATAATTTTCACACATATTTTTGATAAGAGTAATCATATTTTCTAACATTCCGATGTGTGTCATAATTTTTCCATCTGTCCTGTCTTTTGTCGAAAGTTTTAGCAAAGTCCACAAAAGCTAATTACAAAGGACTTCCCCATTCTAAAAACTATACCATGATTATTTTCATTGTATTTATAAGGTCAATTACATTATCTCTGAGGTCTAAAGCTGAATTGTTTTCACTTAATAACTTTGCAATTGCTCCTCGTATAAGATTTAAGATTATTCTTGAAAATATTTATCTTGGAGTTGACAGCAGTATGTTGCTTCCATAGTTCACTTATCGCACATAGATGTATCTCCTTTTTTATTTTATTTTTATTTTAACAATTATCCCTTTACACCATTATTCTGGGATTTCTTCCACGTTCTTATATTTTGATAAATGAAGGTTGCAGCATATCTACTGATGTATCCAAGTTGACTTTTATAATTTAAAAAATTACGTTACCGATAGTCGGGGATATCCGAATTTTACTTTTTTGTTTCTTTTATGGCTTTCTTCATCTCTTCTTTAGTAATATTTGTGTTAACATTCAGTAATGGCCGGTCTTTATATACTCGTATATCCAGGAAACTTGTATAATTCCCTTCTTCCCTGCTTCTGTGCTTGCATTTAAAACTTCTTTAAAATAGTCTCTCCATCTATTCATTTTTTTCATCTTTATTTGTTAAAACATTTCCAACTTCATTTCTTACAGGTCTCTTTAATTTAATAGTATATTACGATGCAAGGTTGGGAAGTGGTATTTACAGAATCGAGGAAAATGTTTAAAACCGAGCAATAGCGAGGTTTTTAATTTCCGAGATTCTGTAAACCACTTCAGAAACGTGCGTTGTACATTATTTTTTGCGCGATGGTGTTTTCAAAATAATAAATAGTAGTAAAATAATATATTTTTGGAAATATGTGCGTTCATTATAAATAATTGAGTAACGTTAACAGTGTGGACAATGTTTATTAGGGACTGTTCGACCATTATTATTGATAAAATGGCCGCAGCTACGTATTTATTGTTTTATATTGTTTCAAATAAAGTTCAGTTAATTTAAAATGCTGTGGTTTGTTTCGTATAATGTATATTAACACTAGCTTTTAGATATTTTTAGTATATATATTGTAGTAGTATAATAGAGGGTAGTGGTTTTACTTCCCACACGTGGGTGTGAATGTAATATACAGTATAGTTATTTAGGTTGGCAATCTCGAAATGTAGGAAGTTGAACTTTCAATCATGGTCGCCATTGCTGTAAGTACAACAAAACGCACTATCGCGCACAAAAGATTTTTATGCTAACGATTTTGTTATTTTATACAATTTTTTTAATATAGTTATTGTCTGCAGCTTACTCTACTTCCTCTGCATGGTTTCCAATACAATTTATCTTGTGTTTTATTAAACCACCTACCACTTTTGTGTTTTTGGAATTACATTCCTTGCTAATAATATATATATATATATATATATATGTGTGTGTGTGTGTGTGTGTGTGTGTGTGTGTGTGAGAGAGAGAGAGAGAGAGAGAGAGAGAGAGAGAGAGAGAGAGAGAGAAAGAGAGAGAGAGAGAGTGTATTGTGTATCTGTCTGTTCCATCATAATTTTTTGCAGAGTTAAAGGGCAGATTTGTAATTTGAGGATTATAATTTGTATTATGTTTTCTTTTCAAATAGGCTGCTTCTTCATTTTTAACTTACTTATTTGTTTTTAATAACAGAAAAATCGAAAACTGTAAAGGAGAATGTGGATGATATTGTATTTTACTTAGTTTTTTTTGTAGATTTCTTTTCAAAATTTTATATAATTTCATATAATTGCGTAATATATATATATATATATATATATATATATATATATATATATGTTATAAGCCACTCTTGCATTTTGGTTTTATAGAATAATCTATTTTTACACTTGCTACTTGCATCATCAAAAATATCGCGTCATTCTTACGTGTTTTTTTTTTGTCTTACTATAGTTGGGCGGCAAATAATATGAAAATCAAATAAAACTACGTTTTATTTTATTTTATTCATAATTTGAATATTAATTCCCCATTGGTTATCACGGCTTTTCGCAGTCAATTTTTGTTCACTTTTTTTTTTGTCCGCCGAATTAAGTTGCTCCAAATAATCGAATATTCTAGACACGTTGTGTCACCTCATATAATACGTTGCATCAGCCCAGATCCCTCAGATGCGGTTAATAGTTCGTACCATTAACACGTGTCCCATCTCCGCAGCAAATGCGTTACAAAGGAAGATTAGTAAAATTGCATGGAAATTCGAAGTAAAATATTACGTTATAGTAAAGTAATTAATGTGAAGTCAAAATAAAACGAAATTTGACTAGCATATTCTTTATGTCCATCGCTGTGGTCTCGAAGTAGCGTGCTGCCTTGCCACGCAGCGGGCCCGGGTTCGATCCCCGGTCGGGGCAGTTTTTCTGGTTGAGGTTTTAACGGGGTTTTTCCTCACCTGTAAGACAAATGTCAGGAAAACTTTAAGGCCCAAACGGTCCCCGAAATCATATGGCCATCATCATCGTCATCATTATCGTCATCATCATCATCCTTCACCGGTGTGGAAAGCAACGGGAAGCTACCACACCTACAATTCCCTAGTAAAGCTGCAAGTATAGCATGAAAATGCTATGATTCCAGCAAAGGACCTGCCCTCAGGCAGAATTACTAAGGATAAATGGATGGGTATTCTTTATAAATGAAATCCTATTATTACAGTTTCACTTGCTTTGTGGACTTTGTAATGAATTTATGAACATAAATTCTGCCACCCAAACAGAATGGATGGATCATATTATCACGATGGAAAATAATAGACTCCCTTAATTTTAATGACTGCATAAACTAGAAGGATATAGAACTGTAGAGAAAGCTACAAGAAAATAGAAGTATGCTTTAAGAATTCCTGATGTTAGATCATACCAATAAGTATAAACCATGTTTCATCATCATCATCATCATCCAGGGATTAAGCCTGTTGGCTTGTTCCGGTTTCATGAAAGATAGAATTGTTAAAATTGCACAGACCAATTTCTGGGCGGGCGTCCAACGTTTCTCCTTCCGTGCGGTTTATAATTTTGGAAGTTTTCCTTCTGGCATTCTATCAATATGTTCTTTCCAGTCGTTCCTATATTTAATTATTCGGTCTGTAAGTTTGAAATTATTATTATTATTATTATTATTATTATTATTATTAATCTATTCTAATCTATAGTGTTCTGCTCTAGGGCAGGCCCTTCACTGCAGTCAGTGGTAGCTTCCCGTTGTTTTCCACATTATTATTATTATTATTATTATTATTATTTACTGTGATTTTGTAATCTCACTATAATATATGAATTCTAACAATCCTTATTATAATCTATTAAGCAGTATAATTTGAAAGGAAATTCGTTCAGATAAAATTGTGAATTATAGTAAGTTTGTAATATTAGCTATTATTACATTGCTAAAAAAAATTAGGGGATATTGTAGAATAACCTATTAAGACTATGTTTTTAGGAACAGTATTAGATGCAATCACTTTCTATTACTCCAAAAGAATGTAAGCGAGAGTTTGAAGTCATTACGTAACCTCTGTACCACACCAGATGTCAAAGAGATCCTGATTAGGAATATGGCAAACAAACAAAGCAACATTAACATGGGTGAAAATGTTTCTTTAGTATGGTGTATGGTCTCCTCGAACGGCCAGCACTGCCTCACACCTGTGTGGCATTGATGCAATGAGTTCTTGTGGGATACGTGGCCACTCTTCCATAAGAGCAATGTGCAGCTCTGGAACAGTTGTGGGAGGTGCTGGTCTGCCTGCAATGCGCCTGCCTAATGCCACACATGCTCAATCGGATTTAAGTCCGGGGAGGAAGCTGGCCATTGCATACGCTCGATATCCTCCACTTCCAGCATGTCGTCCACCAAGGGGTGTGCATTATCGTCCATAAAAATAAAAGAATCACCTATGGCACCAGCATAAGGCACGACAAAAGGTCGGAGAATCTCGTCTCTATACCTTACCGCAGTCAAAGTACCACCTTGGATGACGTAGAGGTCCGTACGTCCACCACTACTGACTCCTGCCCACACCATCAATCCACCACCACCATATGGGGATCTTTCACGTACAAAAGCTGGATTGTTTCGTGTCCCTTTTTCCCTCCAGATGAATACACGCCGACTATCACATTCCAAGTTGAATCGCGACTCATCAGAAAAAAGAACTGATCTCCATTCGGCATGCCTCCGCCCACGATGTTCCTCCGCCCAGTTTCTGCGATCTCTACAGTGTTGTAGAGTTAACCTGGTACACACCATGGGCCTACGGGCATAGAGACCACTTCCATGCAGTCGATTAGGGACAGTTTGAGTTGACACCCTGCGTCCTGTTGCTGTTTGAAGTGTATTTCGCAGTTGAGTTGCATTCTGCTGTCTATTCCGACGGGCTGTTAACATGAGGTAACGGTCATCCCTTGCTGTTGTTGCCCGTGGTCGACCTTGTCCGGCTCTTCTGTGAACAGTATCTGTTCTTTGAAAACGATTCCAAAGTCTGAAAAGCACGCTTTGAGACACCCCAATGGCTTGTGCCACCTCTTGTTGTGTCTGTCCAGCTTCCATCCTTCCTATGGCCCTCCAAGCCGTTGGTTCAGGTAAATCACGTTGTCGAGGCATTACTGTCCCTAAGGCAAGTCATTCATTAACTGAAAACTGGACTGGATTTGAAAACAACATCAAAACATTCACCCCCACACCACCCTTTCACATCAACAGTACAGACACTGCCCTCTGGTGTGGTACCGAGGTTACGTAACAACTTCAAACTCTTGTTTACATTATATTGGAGTAATAGAAAGTGATTGCATCTAATACTATTCCAAAAAACATAGTCTTAATAGGTTATTCTACAATATCCCCTAATTTTTTTTGAGCAGTGTATATTAAGCACAATGAAGACTACATGACACAAACCACTATTTTCGTATAAAGTCCCTCACTGTGACACAAATATCGGCACACCGTTAAAACTTGACTTTCTATGCATTGTCATACCAAACATCCAGTGAAAAAGTATGTAATTTCAAACCAAATAATAACAAAAATGATCTATAACATGGAGAGGAAAGGCTGATTAAATTTGCTCAGATGCTCTAATTTATGCATGAGGTACTTTTACAAGCCCCAAAATCTTCAGACTCGGGATTAATGTATAAAGTCCTTCCTGCAGGACTTATTCCTTGGATAGTTCCATCTTAAAAAATCCATCTACCCGGCTGAGTTTCAATCGGAGACTCTAGGGACAGATTCAAGGAACTAAACCCTAGAATACCGAGCCAATCTCTCAATAAATAAAATATCCTCAATTCCTGTCCAATTCAGGCTCAGATCGAGGGATGAGATGAAGCCCCTTTATATAGAGATCTGTGAATGATATGGGTGCTGGCCCACCACGCCTGACGCACGATCACATGGGCAGATGAAATGAAACGAAATGGACGAGATGAGTATGGAGAAATGGTGGAAAGAAAGTGTGTCTGTAAGGCGTTAAATCGTTATATTTACCTACCATAAAATGTAATTAAAGTTCTTTAATTTAGTTTTGTTCCCTAAACAATAACATTGAAAAAGTCCCATTACTTGATTTATAGTTACGACTTTTACAGAAATTGGATGGAATTTGCAACTGATAAATATACGGCTAGTAGGCTCGCAAAAGTGGATTTCATACTTAGGCTTTATGGTGACTAGTTACAGCATTTCCTTCCATATTAGTAACCGAATTATATCCGCTAACATAGCATACTTCCGACTGATATATTATTTTAATTGTGCCTGTTCTTCAGAAAACAAAATTCATATGCTAAAAATGCCAGTCATATCCCGTACCGGTGAAACATGGTCCCTTGCTAAGGACGATGAAGAAAGACTAGGTCTATTTAAAAGGAAACTGTTTGTATGAACAGCTAATCCCATTCCCAGAATGGAATATGGATAAGAAGGTTCATTCATGAATTGTATGAAACATTGGTCGAAAATAACAATTAACTTTATTAAAATAATTAGGCTTAGATGGGCAGTACATATAATGAGGATGGAGGATGTACTAATAAAATGATACATTAAAAATTCTGGTGGACAACGAGAATATCACAGATCCAAATATTGGTAGAAAAAATGGAGTGGGAAAAGCAGAAATTGAAAGTAATTGGCCAGAACTGGGAAAAGGCTGACTACACTTGTCAGAAAAGACCAGACCGCAATTCCGGGCTTTAGAGCCAAAGAAGATGATGATTATTAAATGTGACAAATGCAGGTTATCCAATAATTTCAACAATGCCATAATTAAAGACATTTGAATAATATTGTGGCATACTTATAGTTGGAATGGTACCTCATAAATAAGGGTCATTTATGATCAGACCCAAGGTGAGGATTTAAAATTCCCTATGCTCCAGAAAATCGAACTGCGACCGACGTAGTGGAAAGCAAAATTTCTATGACTACGCCAAAGCGTCAGATCCTTTTCTCTACATTGTATTTTGCAGTTCATTATTCAATATTTCTAACCCATTATACGAGATCGTCAAAAACAAGTCAGTTGCTGCTACAAACAGTTGGAGTAAACATCACCGTACACAACAACAACAAATAACGGAAACTCAACCTGCAGAAGATGGAAGATAACTTCCGAAAGCGCTCCAGTTAATTTTATATACAATATGTTAACAAAGTTGGGGAAGACGGCACCTGCCAACAGGTAAAATTGAATTCTTAACTTTCATCATTTCTAATCTTAAAGCACTTTCCATATCGAATCGTCTCTAATAGGATGTTTCTTCTTCTTGAATCAGGGATTAGGCTATTAAGCCTATTCCGGCTTCACATATTCTCCAACCAACGTCACCGTGGTCTTCCCAAATCTCTCTTTCTTTCAGGTTTATAATCAAGAATTCTTCTAGGAATACGACTGCAGCTCATTCTATCTAGGTATTCAATCCATTGATCTCTATAATGATGGATGAATCCTTTCCTCTAATGATATTACATTTAATTATTTTCTTATATCCTCAATTTTAAATTTATCTAACCTAGGTTAACCCTTAACTGATCTCAAAAACCTTATTTCAGTAGCCTGCAATTTGTTAATGTCATTTCGTGTCATGGTCCAAGTTTCTGATCAATTGGAATTGCTGTCATCGTATAGAACTTAATTTGATTTATTCAATTAAAGCGGGGTATATTTATGGGAATAGTGATAAACTTATTTTTTACAAGTGCTATAGGTATGTAGGCCTATACAATTAATATTACATTTTGTTTTAGTTTAACAAGTTGCATAAGTCATGTTTAGGAATCTTATTTATATCGTTCTATGCTCGGATGATAAACAAAGGTGTTAAATATTTATTCCAAATATTTGCAACAGCGCAGCATGTTCACTTTACACGCCATGTCCTTGGCAATGACAACGCGTCATAACTTCATGTATGTACTACAATCATACATTAACGATACTTTTAAGCAATAGACCTACCAATGTAATATGATTTGTAGATTTATCTAACAAACATATTACTGTAGCATCCCAAAATATTAGCACTGATGTTAATTTTGTTTTATTTCACACTTAAAAACTGGGTCTCTGGTAATTAAACATATTAATGAGTCAAAAAAAAAACAGATTGTCCTAGACTTATGTCTGCGCCTAAATACGATCAAGTATTGAGAGTTAGTTAATTATATGGTATACAGTGCGATGAACTGAACATCGCGGTTGCTAGAGTAAATTTTAATTTCAAATTTCAGGTAAACCCCTAATTCTAATGGTTGGATTTAGCTGATTTTTGGATAATACATACCTCGGTTTATTTTACTACGATATTCCGAGTTGTGAAACATCGAAAATTGCGATCGCTAGAGCGGCTTTTAAATTTTCGTTTCAGGCGAACTCCTACACATGCTTTTAGAACATAATAATAACGGCTAAACGCTCGCCGCATCTGAAAACTTGTAGGCCGATATACAAATTTTCACGAAGATCGGTTGAACGGTTTACAAATCTATAAAGAATAGACAGACATACAATCGTATATATATATTATATTGAAGGCTTATAGTGCAATAGTTCATTTTTCTTAAACACTATAACTTATCCAAGTTTAATATTATTGTAAATTTGATAAAAACCCTTAAAATCATAACTCTGCCTGGTAAAAGAAAATGTATTATTATTATTATTATTATTATTTTTATTATTATTATTATTATTATTATTATTATATTATTTTCATTTACACAAGATGTGTTTACGCAAGAATGTCCATATGAATGGGCAAAAAAGAAGCGACTTTAAAGTGTTACTACACTCTGGACACTCTATCTGCGGCTCTGAAGTTTTTGTTGTATGAGGGGCAAGAGGAGAAACTCGCCCTCTACTGTCAACAAGACAATAGTTGAGTATGAGTGAGCGTCTGCTACAACCAATCACTGCTCTTGGCGCCGCTAGTATATCTTGAGATTGTTGCGATGTTGTCGGCTGTATTTCTGATAACTACGTGGCTTCAGTTGCTCTTTGTTGCAGTACAGAGTCTGTTTTGTTTGCTGTTTCACTCTTGCGATTAACTGTTAACAATACAGCTTCAGTCCATTATTATTTTAATATGGGGAGTGGCTCATCTGAATAAAAAAATAAAATCGGCTCTTATACGAGTCAAAGCCGAGAATTTATTTATCGGTTGTGATGAGGCACAAAATGGTATACCGGTATACGAAGATAGTGGCGTCTTTCCTCTTGATTAAAAACGATAATGGTAAGATTTTTTTAACGATAGATGAGAAGGGTTTTAATATAAAATGTTGTTCTTTATGCATTTAACGTAGTTTTGAAGTAATGTGTTGAATTGTTTTCTCGTGAATTTATTAGAATTGTGAATATTTTCGAGAATAGTGTGTTCGTAGCGATAAATGAGAAATCCCATATTTTTGTTTCATTTTTAATTTCGCGTAATAAAATGAGCATTTATTTCTAATATTTACGTTCTAGATAAACAGAAAGTGCTATGATTTAATTTTCCGCGTGGTACATAAAGCGTCCCTCCCAAGTGTGCTGAATTATCTAAATTTTCTTCTATCTAAATAGTAAGTTTAATGTGTTTTTGTGTTTTTTGTGATGCTAGTTTAAGTGGCTTTCTTGTGTAAAAGTTTTTAGTGTTTCAGGTACAAATTGCGTTAATTATAAGCTAAAATTTAAGGTAGGTAAAAAAGTTATTTCTATTGTGCAGTGTAGTGTCGGCCCAGAACTAAGTCATGGCAAGCCAAGCACCATGACCGACCTAAATGTGTACGGAAATTCATTCTGCACCTACTTCAGAGTATTGTGAAGAATCAATAATTAGATTTGACCAATATATCACAAAAATCGGTAGAAACATGGCAAATGAAGATAACTTAATTGCGACTGAAATAAGGGGACCTTTCCTAATTATACAGAAATATTTCACCACTTTTAAAAATTTTGGAAAGTCCCAATTAGGCTTGGACCTAACTCTTGATTCGCTGGAGCGAATTAATTCAATCAAAAATAATTTCATAAATACTTCCCAATACTTGAAAAAGCTGCATCAAGCAGTAAAGGACACATCAGTGGAGGTTCAGACAGTCTGCTTCATCACAGGCAAAGATCACTATCTATCTATGAATCAAAATCAACCAGAAAGAAAATAAAAAATAAAAGAAATCAACCAAAATGTAAGCCCAAAAGAGAAAGGCAACAAAAGAAAAACCAACAGAGTTCCAAAGAACCAAAAATTAAAAAACAAACTTCGTCACATCCAGCTGTGGAATTATCATAAGTAATGCCACGAGTGATTTCCAAATTATCGATAAATTCACGACTCATGAAGTGAGGAGTGAATTTATCTAGAGAATTTGGAAATCAATAGTGTCATTTGTTAGGACTATTTAACGAATAAATTTAAGCTGTTTACTCACAAATCATTATTTAACTATAGTTATTTTAAAATATTCATATATTTAAAGTAAACGGCGATGTTTGAAAACAAGTGGGAAACGATAGGTACGCTTCATCTGCTTCTTTTGTTTATCACTGCAACCAGATCATACTATTTATTGTCAAAGGAACGCAATATTGTAAGAATGCTCTCTAGTGGAGAAAAAATGAAACACATCAAACTGTATATTAATTCATTTCTGATGTCGTATGATGTAAATATGACAATTATATTTTTCTGGATTGTTACCTGGGAAAAAATACATTTAAGAAAGTGCAAACAGTGGTTTCTTTTTTTGGTGGTATAATCAATTGCTACAAACGTTTTTATATTAACTCCCGCATGCGGCATGTGTTGACATTCATGCACTATATATACAATCTGGTAGCCGTATTTCTTACAGGCTCAGTCAATGCAAAATAATGGTCAGACCTGTTCAGATTATTAAAAAGGAGGAGCTTTCTTTAATATGGTAATTATAACACTGATAAATATTTCGTGAAACACGACTCTGATTGGTTGTAAAACAGAAATCATTGAAACATGATTGGTCATTGACTCCCATTTGGGGCATGAGTTAAATAGTCTAATAGGTTCTCTGTCTTGTCAGACTCTGAAAGCAACAGCGAAACTGAAGTAGGTGCGACTGAAAGAAACGATGAACCAGAAGAAATGGAGGTAGCTGCTGATCCAACTCCTACCACATCTAACGATGATCCACAACCTGCTGTTCCACGAAAGGATCCCCGCCCTCCACCAATAACGGCATTAGGTCACGGAGATCTCTTTCGTATGCACAAAGAGTTGCGGAAAATCATGAAAGGTGACCTAAAATTTGTTAATCAGCCCGAAGGACTGCAGTACTACCTCAACAATTTAGAAGATTTTAATACTCTTAAAGCATACTTTGACTCTGTCAAAAAAGAATACTACTCATTCAACCTAAAAAAGGACCCCCCACTCAAAGTTATGCTTAAACGCTTCCCTAGCAATGTCGATCCGGAAGAAATAAAAAATGAACTCATCTATCTCGGATACCCAGTCCGAAGTGTCAAGCAATTAACCCAAAAAGAAGAAGACAAAATTTCAAAACTTCCCTTATACCTCACTGAGCTTGGCAGTACTGAAGCGGCTAAACAAATCTATAACCTAAAGAAACTTCTGTTCTGCATAATTTTAATTGTAGCATGCAGACCACGCGCTGGCTTGAAGCAATGTTTCAGATGTCAGCGCATTAACCATACTTTTGGAGCATGTAATGTCACCGCGCTGCGTCATTTGCGCTAAACCACACAGCCATAAGTTGTGTCCAGTAAGAGTGCAAGCTCAAACTGACCACACACGTCTCAAATGCGCAAACTGCGGAGAAGCAAGACATCCTGCTTCTTACAGACAGTGCCCTAAGTATATTAAAGCCAGCGAAGCTTTCCTCAAATCCAGGGAACCAAAATTACCGAAGGCTAAACCTGCCCCCCGTACTTTTACTTCAAAATTGATAAACCCAAACATTTCATTAAGCAAAGCAACATCATCAAGCGCTGGCACCTCTCAACCTGCACAGGAACGCATTGCTGCAGGGCAACGACCTAAAATTCAAAATTCAGGTAGTCCTGCCTCCATCGAAAATCTGGTTCACGAAGTACAACCACTAATGGCAAAATTAGGTAGCCCTATGGAAAAACTTATATTTATGTCCCAATTGGTGAATATGTACTTCAGTAATGTGTAACAAGTTTACACAAAGCAAAATTCTCAATGTCATGGCTCTTAATGCCAATGGCGTTGGCAAACAGGTCCAAGAACTGGAGATTGTATTACACGACAACAACATAGACATATTATTACTCAGTGAAACGCACTTAAAGCCTAAACATCGCTTGCGTTTCACCGAGCATCACACATATCGCACAGACAGACACGATGGGCCACTATGCGGCACAACACTCTGCATCAAAAAATCCATTGGACACCGATCGATCCGAATCCTGGGGCTTCAATTCATTGAAGCCACTGGTATCCGCATTCCGATATCAAACAACGAAAATCTATTCATAGCATCAATTTACAAATCACCGGCAGAACCACTTACTCGACATGATTTAGATATCCTTACTTCGTTCTCCCCCTGATTTATTCTGGCGGGAGACTTTAACTCAAAACATATTTTCTGGAATTGTCGAGTACCAAATGTCTCAGGCCTGGTTCTACAGGCATACTGCCAGAACAACAATATTGAAATTTCAGTCCTAAGGACCACACACACTTTTAAGACACCTGTCAAGGCTTACGCTCAGACATTCTCGATATAGCTATTTCCAAAAACACAGCCATATCCACCAACATAACTACACTACCAGGAGAATTAGATTCAGATCATGTACCCATAATGTTCACACTAACTACAAATCTTACACTCACCCCTCCATTCAGAAACTACACTTCACAAACAGATTGGACACACTACAAGAGACTCCTCTCTCAGTGGATTGACCCTAGGTTACAGGTGGAATCCACTGAAGAATTGGAGCTCCCTATCCAAAAATTTCAGGCCACCATAAACACAGCATTACAGACAACAACAACTACAACACAATCTACTCGATACACACCAGATACAGACCCAACCTTATTCCATTATCTTGAGCGTAAGCGACATTTTCGAAAACTATACAGCCGCTTTGGAGCACCAGATCATAAACAACAATACAATCGGTATGCAAATACGGTATGGAATTTGCTTCGAGAAAAACGGAATGCAGATTAGGAACATTTACTAAATAATTATAATGTAAATGAAACTCCCCCACGGGAGATAATCAAAAGGATCAAAATTAACCGAGCACCCCCCGCGCCTACAGCGCTAAATGAAAATGGACGTTGCGCTTATCATCCACTTGATAAAGCACAAGTCCTCGCATCCAATCTCGAAGCACGTTTCCGACCGCATGAACTATTCACCCCAGTTCATGAAGCTCAGGTCAACTACCTAGTAATCACTTTCCTTGCTACCCCCACCTTCCAGACATCCATCTGAAAGACTTAGTCTCATATCCAATCCTTAAGAAGCACCTGTGCCCCGGGCACAGATAAAATCCCAAACCTAGCCGTTAAACACCTACCCCAAAAAGCCCTTATCCTCCTCCTGACAATATTTAAGTTTTGCTTTAAACTTAATTATTTCCCATCAGCATGGAAAGTGGTAAAAGTCATAGTGCTCCCAAAAGCTGGCAAAGACCCGGCAAACCCTGACAATCTTCGACCAATAAGTATCCTACCAGTTCTGGGAAAACTCCTAGAACGGTTGATTTTAGCACAACTAAAAATTGAAGTCCTGAACAGGAATTTGCTACCAAATTACCAATTTGGCTATAGAAAACCTCCCTGTGGATTATCACCTTGTCGTGGTAGGGAGGCTTAGTACCAATGACCCAGACGATCATAACGGGGAAGCCTTGGCTTGCGGTCAGATAAGAGGAGAGGGAACTAAGAATAATCCGCAATGTGGGAGCAACGGCCACACTGGAAGCTGCAAACACGGAAGACAACAACGGCAGACACGGCGGAGATAGAAATATCGGAACGGCGAAAATGGCGGATGTGGCAACCCAATCTCTGGGGATGAAATAAGAGACCCAGCTCGGGGAAACAAGAGTGGTGAAGTCCTCAACGGCAGAAGGCGGAAGAGGCTACCCTCCTTGTGGGGATAAAACACAAGGAAGCAAGTCCAAAGGTTTTAAGGAGGCAGCCTCTCCAAAGGACTAACCCTGCAGTATGTTAGTAGCGTACTCAAAATACTTACAAGCTCCAACGATATAGCCGGACTGTCCAATCGATGACGACAAACGCAAAGTATAAGGATAAACGTTTTGGAATTCAAGATCAAATTAAAGTAGCAACATGGAATGTCAGAGGAATACCCCATAAAGAAACCGAACTGGAAAGAGAATTAAAAGAAAGATGTATAGATATAGCAGTGATAACAGAAACAAAAAAGAAACAAAGAGGAAGTCAAGATCTAAGTAACTACATAATGTTTTATAGTGGAGTTGAAATAACAGAAAGAGCTCAAGCAGGAGTAGCAATATTAGTAAGCACAAGAATAAGGAAAACAATAACTGCATACGAATGGATAAATCAGAGAATAATGAAAATATGCAAAATGCCAAAAGGAAATCTTACTGTAATAGGAATCTGCGCACCAGAGGAAGGCAGAAAACAAGAAACAACAGAATTTTACCAACAACTACATAATATAATAGATCAAACAAACAAAAACGATTACTTAATCATAGCAGAAGATGTAAATGCACGTACAGGGAAAACACCAATTACAAATATAACCGGAAACAATGGAGAAGAAACGCTCAATTATAATGGAAAAACTTTATTAAATTTCGCATGCTTTAACCAATTAAGAATAACGAACTATTACTTCAGACATAAGGAAATACATAAACATACGAGAAGTGAGAGAGGATCATGTTCTATAATAGAATACATTATTGTTAATCAAAAAATGAAAAATCTAGTCAGAGACACAAGAGTCTTCAGAGGAAGCGATATCCATAGTGACCATTACCTATTGATAAGTAAAATAGATATACAAAAGAAATAGTATAGAAATTGGAATAAAGAATTAAAGAAGAAGGAAGAAAACAAACAAGAATTTTATAAAATAAATTTGTTAGAAGAAGAATCGATACAAGATTTATACAAAAGAATCCTTGATGATTACACAAATGCGGAAAAGCCAAAAAAGGAAATTGAAGAAGAATAGAATAGTATAAAAGGACTCGTGCATAAAACAGCACAAGAAGTATTAGGAACAAAGTAAGTAGGAGGAAGAACAAAGGACTAAAAAATAGGATCCCCAAAATCCAGAAACTGGTAAGAGATAAAAAGGAGGCCTACTTAAAATACTTAAACAACAAGAATGACCAAAACAGAATAGAATATAATAGAACAAGAGCATTAGTAAAAAAAATACCAGAAAATTAAATAGAGAACATTGGGAAAGATACATAGCAGAAATGGAACACAATTTACACGGAAGACAAGACAACGTTTATAAAATTATAAGAAGCCTTAATTCTGAAGTTAAAGACAAAACAAATCTTCTAACTATATAAGATATAGAATTAGAAAATTATAATAAAGAACTGTGGACGCACATACAAAATAAAGAAGAAATAACACTCATAGAAACAAACGAACAATATGCAGACGTAGATGAATTAGAGATACAAGAAATTATAGAAGTATTAAATATATGTTAAAATAATAAAGCATGCGGATTAGACAATATAAACATAGAACTGATAAAAAATGCCCCAAAGAATTTTCAAGAAAGATTATTAAAATTCTATAATAACAAGTGCTGGAAACAAAATATAATACCAGAAGAATGGAAAATTGGAAAAATAATCTCAATATTTAAAAAAGGCGATAAAACAAAGCCAGAAAACTATAGAGGCATAAGCTTACTATGTGCAGCATACAAAATATATGCAAAAATGATCAACCAAAGATTAACAACTATAGTAGATGCAATAATATCAGAAGAGCAGACAGGATTTAGGAAAGGAAGAAGCTGCACAGACAACGTATTCACTTTAAAACAAATAATAGAGAAGCGAAGAGAATTCAACTTAGAGACGCACATCCTCTTTATAGATTATAAGAAGGCCTTTGATAAAGTGTCTAGACCAACATTATGGAACATATTAAGTGAAAAAGGAATTCCACTACACTTGATAGCAGTAATTAAGAAAATGTATGAGAAAACAAAAATAAAAATAAATCAAAGGGAACCAATACATATAACAGGAGGAGTTAGATAAGGTTGTCCACTATCAACCACGCTTTTTAACATTTATTTCGACGACATGATAAGATCATGGAAGCAAATGACGACTGGGGGAATTAACTTAGGAAATATAGTAATAAAAACAATAGCCTTTGCAGATGACCAGGTTTTAATAGCAAAAACAGAAGACGAACTACAAAGAATGCTATATAAACTAAATGAAATATCAAAAAAAAAATACAACATGGAAATATCCTCACAAAAATAAAAAACAATGGCCTTCAAGGGTGCTCATCCAGTTCGGACAAAGATAATATTAGAAAATAAACCAATAGAACAAGTAGTAACATATAACTTCCTAGGTTACGAAATATCATACACAGCAGAAACAGATATAAATAACAAAATAAATAAGTTTAATTATATAACAGGTACACTAAAAAGAACTTTGAAAAATAAAGCCAGGAAAGACTCTATAATGAAATTATACAAGACAATGGCAGTGCCTATTATTACTTATGGATCCGAAACATGGACAGTGACAACACAACAATCTGCCAGGATACAAGCTGCTGAAATGAGATTCCTCAGACCAATAGCAGGATATCAAAGAACAGACAAAAAACATAACACAGAAATAAGACAACAACTAAAAATAGAGGAATTAAACTCAACAATAGAGAAATACAGAACAAACTGGAAAGAACATTTGGCAAGGATGACTGAGAATAGAATACCAAAAGCAGCATACAACTATTCACCACGAGGAAAAAGAAGTTTGGGAAGACAAAGGAAAAGATGGAAAGAGCAGCAATTTGAAGCCGGAAGAGGCTAGTAAATAAGCCTAAACCGTGAAGAAGCAGAAGAAGAAGAAGGAGAAGGCTATAGAAAAGCACACAGCACTTCGTTGCAACTTGCAAGACTTATTGATGAGATTGTCGCCGGGTTCAATGATAAAAGGAGCACAATAGCAATATTCCTAGACATTGAGAAGGTTATTGATACGACCTGGATCAATGGACTAATATACAAGCTAATAAAATTCAATCTGAATCCAAATTTAATCAAAATTATCTCCACTTTCCTCATAAACAGGAAATTTTATGTTTCGGTAAGTGGGCCCAAATCAAACTGTAGACCTCTATTAGCGGGTGTACCTCAAGGAGCAGTCCTCTCTCCACTGCTCTATAACCTGTATGTCTCCGACGTTCCAAACCCTCCCTCTGTAAGAGCAGCATCATTCGCGGATGATACTTGCTTTTACTTCCAAACCAAACTCAGATCCATCCATCACCGCATCCTAACGTTCCAGAGATCGTTATCAGTCATTTATGACTGGTACTGTCTCTGGAATATCAAACTCAATATTACAAAATCCAAACTAATCCTTTTCACAAAATTCTCCCAACCGTCACCAATCCAACTAATGATTAGTGCACAAATTCTCCGCAATGAGACTACAGTTAAATACCTTGGACCATCAAACATCATATTAATGATGTACAACAGAAATCAAACGCAACAATAGCTATATTATATGCATTCTTCAGGTCAACAACACAATCGCAATGGATTAAAACTACATTATATGTAACTGTAATCCGGAGCCTGCTACTGTACGACTGCGAGGCTTTGAGCATCCGTGCTAAAAAACATAAAAAGAAAATTAAAATAATTCAGAATCGTTGCCTAAAAATTATATTTTCTGCTCTTATGTATACAAGGGTACCAGAGTTAGACGATGCAGCTAAATTGCCCTATCTTGATGCTATAGCGAAAGATCAAGTTGCCAAAATGCGTCAAAACATTTTGGAAAATGATAATCCAATAGTGCGCACGATAGGACAATTACTGCAATGGCATACAGTCCACAGAAACATATTCGCCATAGACGATACTCCATAAGGGCTAAGTGGTAAACATAAGAACATAGAGCTGAAACACCATCACAGCGCATGTACACATTCCGTAACCATATCAAGCAATAAATTCCTAACAAAAAGCAGTTTAGGCCAAGGTTATGCAAAGAAAGCCATTAGTAATTTAGCTGTCCAGGGATGAAAAACTTTCCCAATAAACAGCACACTGGACGGCAAAGAATGCTGTCAAAAACGGACGGACGGAATATCCATATCGGCAACACTGTCGTCAAAAATTCAGAGCCGTAGACTGGGCGGCTACATTATACATTGTAATACAATAACAGGCATATTTTGAGTGATGGTGTTTACTCTGGCAAGATTAAAAAACAATTTAGGAGTTGAATGGAATATGGGCATAACTCATGTTTGCCCTTTTTTTTCGTTCAACGCATTTTTGGACTCGCCATTTTGTAGTTGGTCAGCCATTTCGATATCTGGATTACAGCAGGTTCAGTAGCTGATTTTATCAATTAAAATAAACAACAATATTATGCATTTAGTTATATATCAATTGCTAATATCTCAAAACGTATATTTTTTAATTGTGCTCATATTCCATAACTCCTCAATTTCGGTTATTTACACATTTATTTGCTGGTCAAACTGACTTATGTTGTTTTAATTGTAAAATATGTTTAAGATAATCATGTTTGCGTTTTGTTTCTTTCTTTATCTCAGTTTAATCTCTCGCCTTATAGGGACTTTATGTGCCACACGTCAACTGGTCCTTATAGTGGCATAACTTGTAGGGAGAGAGATTTTACTCTGTAGATCACATACATAGTCTACGTTTTACCATAAAAGGACATGGAAGACCTCTCCGAATGAGTGATCAGCTCAATGTCAGAGCCTCCTCCGAGATAACACAACATTAAGACGAAACACAACACACACACGATCATAGCAAACATGATGAATATGATGATGATGATGATTATGATGGCCAGAAGACGTTAATGGGTCATTTAAGCCTTAAATGTTCCTCAAATTTGTCTCACGTGTGAATAAAACCCCGAAAAAAACCTTTCATCCAGGAAACTTGACCAGATCGGTGATAGAAACCCGGGCAGCATCGCTATCCCGAGACCACTTGCTCCTATTTCAAGTTAATTATATAAATATTGAAATATTAATAAACATAGAATGTATTCGCATTAATATATTATAGAATTATTGTTACTATATACCATACTTTAATTTCCTAAGATTGCTCCACCACATACGTTAATTCTACCATAAAACGGTAAGTTCATAATCCATAAAAATACTTTATGTTCCATAAATGCTTCATGGACAACCAGTACTCCTAAAGGTGCACAGCAGGTTGTGAATACCTTAGAAAACACGTTTATAATGAATTTCGTTTACGCAAGTTTACATTGGGAATTACGTTAAGAGAAGCGTGGATATAGTGTGACCTACTTGAGATCGTTCACTCTAGTGAAGCAGAGAATGAAACAATTGCCAAGGACGCAGCCTCGAGATGCTATGTTTGTTTTCTTGTTTTAAAGATAATTACTTCTCAGAAGCAATGTTAGATCTGAGTTTCTAGATGAGTCTCTATTTTTCCACTCCGGAAGTCAACATTCGATTACCCAGAAGTGGTAAAGGATTCTATATCTCCTCAATGCATTTGGATTGTGTCTGACATATATTATATCGGTAAATGTATTGTGTGTGAGTAACATGCATATGCAGCTCACTATAATATTTTTCTGTATTATAGTATAATGCAAAGGCCTAACACGATATTTATTTTGGTATTATACTGGTAATTCTCATGTTTGCATACCGCTATGTGTTCTGATTGTAGTGGAAGAGATCATATAGACCTGAATCTGTCAGAATACATAATAATCAGGATGGGATATCTAAAAATAATTACGATATTGCTTTATTTATAGTCATTGCTTGAATGTTAAATTTTGGAAGATGAAACTTTATTTATTATTTGGATTGTATGAAAGGTAGTTTGAAAATATAATTAATTTATATGTTGGTTGTTTTAGCTTCAATAACGAAGGGAGCAAATTTAAAATTAATTTTCCTTTTACTTACTCAACTAAACATAAAAACACAATTTTCATCTTTTAGCTAATTTATGCCAAGAAGATCGGGATAATTAGATTCTTCGGCAACGCCAGGTAATCAGCATGGGATGTCTAAAAATAATAACGATATAAATTTATAATTATTACTTTTCCTTTTACTTATTCAAATAAATGCAAAAACACATTATTATTTATTTAGGCATAGCAGCGCACGCCGGGTATTAGCTAGTATTGAAAAATAACGAACTCAATGTATTTTACAGAATACATTGCCAATTTAAGGAATGAAGTCTACATATAACAAAAAAATAAAAATACAATTTATTGGATTTGTATAAAATATTTTATCGCTCTTGAATGTCTGTTTAAATGAAATATGTATTGCAGATGTAATTTAATAAATGCGTGATGATATTAAAATAGATGTGTTTATAAAAGTGAAGTGATCCAACTAAAGGCGTCAAGAGGCCCTTGGGGGTAGTAGGAATTTAAAGCTCCCACTTTTTCTAGACAATCGGCACTTGATGCCAGCTGGGTTGTCAGCCCTGCGTGACGGCCGCCTTTACCCCCAGAACAAGCGTCTGGTACTCATTTCCGTTAGAGGCTGGGTCGACCATAGGGCCGCCAGAAGGTTTGGGTCAGTTTAAAAATCCTAACTCCCACTAGTACTCGAATCCTCGACCTTCCGGCTTGTAGAGCAGTGCCTTAACTTCTACGCTACAGCGTGTCCACATGTGTTTTTAAAGAGTGTAAATTAATACGGCGTAGTAAAGTGAAGGTAAAGTAATCCAAGGCCTTAGGAGACCTTAGGATGGTAGGAAGTTAAGGTTCCCACTTTTTTCTGGATTAATCGGTACTTGATGTCGGGTTGCCAAACCTGCATGATGGCCGCCTTTACCCCCAGAACAGGTGTTCCGTAGAGACTGAGTCGACCCCAGGTCATATTACTGCCTGAAGGCTTGGGTCAGTTTTAGAAATCCTGGCCCCGCCGGGACTCGAACCTTGACCTTCTGGCTTGTAGCGTATTGCCTTAACTACTATGCTAGGATGTGCCCCTAAAACGGTGTAGTAGATAGTTAAAATACTATACCATATTTAAACTTCTAGGACCAATATTAGGCCGAACACATATTCAGAAATATAGTATCAATTGAATAAATTTCCATAAGTAATGCTACAAGTGATTTCCAAATCATCGATGAATTCACAAGTCACTTCGTGAATTTATCTAGAGGATTTGGAAATTAAGAGTGGCATTTGTTAGGACTATTTAACGAATACAATTAACCTGTTTACTAAAAACTCATTATTTAAATATAGTTACCGGTATTTAAAAATATATATATAGGCTATATATATATATATATATATATATATATGTGTGTGTGTGTGTAAACGGCGATGTTTGAAAACAAATGAGAAATGTGTGGTATGTGTGAAGTTCACTGCAACTTGATCATATTATGTATTGCCAAATAGGATCGTAATATTGTAAGAATGCACCCTAGTGGAGAAAAAATGAAACACATCAAACTGCATATTATAACCAATATTATAGGTTATTCATTTCTTAGTAAACAACTCATCAAAAACATTATTTAAAAACACAATTATTTAACACACAGTTATAAAATGTGTATTTCGAAATAATCTGTTCATTATTTGCTATATTCAATGTATTAGTTGGAGAGACAGTTACTGCAAAATAATGCTCTGACCTGTTCAGAATATTAAAAAAAAGGAGCTTTCTTTATTATAAAAGCAGGAGCTGATAAACAGAAATCGATAAAGAGCGAGGTGAAACAACTGTCATAGGTTGTAAATCAAAATTGATTGAATCGTGATTGGTCATTGACTCCCATTTGGGGCATGAGTTAAATAGTCAATGTAACAGTAGTAGAAGTAATTATAGATAATAAAACATATATATAATTATAAAAATGGAAGTCCTAACATCCAAACTTTCAACGCATTTGTTTACAATTATTCTTTATTGTGAAACCATTCATGTTGCGAAATGTACAGAAATGCAATAAGTTATTTGTTTAAAAGTTGACTGTACGGATAGGACTATAAAAACTAGGGAAAGGAGAAAAGTGTCGTCTTTTTATTTTTAAATTAATACATTTTGAAAACATCTTTAGATTGTGCATCAGCTGTCTGGGCTAAATTCCAAATCCCTCCGCGATACTTACTGTATGTCGACAAGTCATGGACGTTAAGTTTGAAGGTCCTTTGTGTTTTTCGATAGGAGTATAGTTTACGTGGAGACAACGGGTTTTGCATTCCACCTTCACATCATCATCATACTCATACAACACGCTTACACTACACAAAAACACTTAAACATACCCCAATCCTACACTCATACATAATACAATCACTTAAAAGGTAAAGGTAAAGGTAAAGGTATCCCACTACAGGCCTCAGGAGGCCCTTGGGGTAGCAGGAGGTTAAGGCTCCCACTGTTCTGGACAATCGGCACTTGATGTCAGCCGGGTTGTCAGCCCTGCGTGACGGCCGTCTTTACCCCCAGAACAAGTGTCTGGTACTCATTTCCGTTAGAGACTGAGTAGACCCCAGGGCCATAGTGCCGCCAGAAGGTTTGGGTCAGTTTAAAAATCCTGACCCCACCGGGACTCGAACCCTCGACCTTCCGGCTTGTTGCGCAGTGCCTTAACCACTACGCTACCTACACGACGTAATACAGGGTGATTACAAATGATTGGAGCGATTTCATGATTTTATGGTAGCTGTAGTATTCGACATATTTTCACGAACTTTTACAGACACATAGAGCAACTTCCCAGGTTTTTTTTTGAGATGTTACAGGTGCTCCATATGCTCCCCCTTGGTGATTCTGCAGATATCAAGTCTGTAATCAAGTTCGTCCCATACTCGACGTAACATGTCCCTATTAATTTGTTCAAAGGCATTGATTATGCGAGCTCGCAGTTCTGGTAAGTCTACTGGTAAAGGAGGCACAAACACTGAATCTTTCACATACCCCCAAACAAAAAATCGCACGGCGTCAAATCGGGGGAGCGTGGAGGCCATGACAACAATTTCTGATCATTCTCTCCACTGCGACCGATCCATCGGTTTGGCAATCTCATGTTTAAAAATTCACGAACATCGTGATGGAAGTGTGGTGGAGCACCATCCTGCTGGTAGATGAAGGTCTCACTGTCGGTCGTCAGCTGCGGCATGAGCCAATTTTCCAGCATGTCCAGGTACACGTGTCCTGTAACGTTCTGCTCGCAGAAGAAAAAAGGGCCATAAACTTTGAACTGAGAAACCGCACAGAACACACTAACTTTTGGGGAGTCGCGAATGTGCTGCACAATAACGCGGGGATTTTCTGTGCCCCAGATTCGCACATTGTGTTTGTTCACTTTGCCATTCACAAAGAATGTTGCTTCGTCACTGAAGACAAGTTTCTCACAAAAACCATCCTCATCCATAAACTGCTGCATTTGTGTACAAAATTCAAACCGACTCACTTTGTCAATGGGCGTAAGGGCTTGTAGAAATTGCAAGTGGTAAGGTTTATGCTTCAATCTTTTCCGCAAGATCTTCCAAACGGTCGGTTGTGGAATGTTCAGCTCTCTGCTCGCTTTTCGTGTTGATTTCTGTGGGCTACGTGTGAAACTCATCCGCACACTCTCAACCTTTTCTTCACTCACTGAAGGACGACCCGTTGATTTCCTTTTACAGAGGCATCCTGTAGCTTTAAATTGCGCATACCATCGCCGAATGGAGTTGGCACTCGGTGCATCTTTCTCGAACTTCGTTCTGAAGTGTCGTTGCACAGTTATCACAGATTGAGTTGAATGAAATTCAAGCACAGCATATGCTTTCTCCTCGCCTGTCGCCATCTTTGATAACTGCTGCGCTCTCTCGGTTTAAAGCTGAAACACGGCTGCGAGAGAAAACAAAAAAAAACCTTATGAGTTTTTATACATAACTTTAAAGTTCTGTGAAGATATGTCAAATAAGATCGCTACAATAAAATCATGAAATCGCTCCAATCATTTGTAATCACCGTGTATAGTCAGCTAAAGTGATACGTAAATTGAAAATAGACCACAATAATGACATGTCATATTAGTTTGGAATCCGAAACAAGTGAAAAGTGCAGCGTGAAGCATTGAAACACACCTTTATAAAACATTGCACCGTATAGGTGCTGGACCAAACCGTTATTGTTGATAACTATTTTGATTGGAAAGCATAGATTGTTCAAATTGTGACATCTTTGCCCGGGCCCATAGAGGCAAAGAGGAATTCAACTTTCTTTACTCAATTCTCCCAATACATAATGTTTACTGACTTATAAAGTACAATCGTGGAAGCTTTGGGATAAAGGAACTAACACACGCTTGAGTAAGCTCTTCATATATCCATATTCTGAGCTAATACTTTCCAGTTATCCACCGTATAATCTACATCCCTCAAATCATGGTTAATATATTATTCTCCCACCTCATTCTTGGTCTACCAAAATGACATTTTTCTACTGGTTTTCTTAAAAGAAGCTTTCCATGCCCCTCTTTAATTCTCCTTCGCAGTCTATATACTTAACTGTTCTTATTGTATCTGGCTTTTACTTTACTATTAGATCACTGTTTTATGGTGAGCTGAACAACCCGCTGTAGGGAAGGGAACGAACGAAAACATACCAGGTGGCAGACGTGTACAACTGCAGGGTATAAATCGTATACTTTAATCCAGAAACGTTGACTTAGAAGCCGCCACCTCCAGTCTTTTGAATAAGGAAGTAGTATGTTTGAAAATATTTAGTACTTCTGTTGAACACGCTCACCCGATCCTGACGTCACTACAACAACACTACCCCTACAGAGATAGTTCAGCTCAGCATATAACAGCATGTCCCAGGCTATAGCCGAACGGCTTAAAGTACCAAATAATAAGGGATATAAAAAAAAGCTTAAACCCCATAAAAATAATTAAAAGATGAAGGCAAGAAATTCTTTCACGCTAGATACATCAATCTATGATCACGACAACGAGGTAAAGTCCCACGAACTTAAATATAAAATAAATAAATCTTCACTTCAAATAAAAGAAAAAATGAGTTGTTTATTGTGCAGAGCTAAGGGATTTTCGCTAGTTCGAGTCCGTATAGAGAATACATAGGCCTATTCTCATGGGAATTTCGGTCATTATGGGACCGGTGCCCATCCAGGAGTGAGACATTTGTTTAGTTACAATTAACTAGCGGCCCCAGGTTGAGGAAATCGCTATAAGATCTGGGAGACCCGACAGGTCACTCATGGAATGCCTCTATATAAGCTCTAATATAAAGAGTATCTAATCATCCCTATACTAGCTGGATGATCATCGACCGCTGTGATTAAAACATGATGTCGATGTCAGGCCAGTAGCCGGCTAGAGAGCCTTATAGGCCTGTCGCGCAATGGGAGAAAAATCTATTACAGCATAAACATGTGTAAAATGTAGAGATTACTATCAATATATTTCGACATCTAGCAAGAACAAAAAAATGGAAATGTCATGTGATAAGCTGTCACGTTGAAAGGTATTGGCGTCAGTTTTAAATACACAATATTATGTCGCACGCAAGTTTCATTACCTACTAATTATACGTAATTAGTTTAATTATACGTGCAGTAGTATTGAAAAGTTGAAGGTAAAATGGCTATCCATGCAATACAGCGACGGTTCCGTGGCGTAGTAGTTACCTTTGAGTTGCAAGACCATGTAGTGGATCAGATTTTTCTCGGCGATTCTTCCGTTTCCCCATGCCAAAAACTTAATTCAATTTACTTCGTTTCATTTAATTTCATATGCATTTGTGATACTGCGAAAAGCACGGTCAGCCGGCATCTCGTACATCACAGACCTTGAATAATAAGGGATTCATGCAATTTCTCATCCCTCGACCTGACATTACGCCGGGCACGATGATAAGATTGTTTTCTTCATTTAAATATTTAAAACTTACATTATGTTACAGTTGGGGACTTTTTTTGATTACCTATGAGAGGGTTTGTTGGGAGGAAACTATAGATAGATTTGGAATAATGGCAAATTAACCTCATCGCGACAGAAGTTCAAATTAATGTTATTAAACAGCATTTCTTCATACATTAGGGGGAGGATTGTTCTGAAAACAACAACGCCTAGTCGAAATCACGTATGTTAAACTGATAAAATATTGCACAAAAAAAAGTTAATTACCGAGCGAGTTGGCTCTGGCGGCAAGGCTGATACTTAAATTATCAAAGTCCAGATTCAAACCCGTGTCGACCAAACTAATTATTTTTTCTGATATCCTTTGATAGTTGAAACAAATAATGGACTATAACTTCATTACTAGGACCATTTAACCAAAATCGCCATTTCATATTATCAATATAGGCCTAATTAAATCTTCTCAAAACACGGTAGCAAATGAAAATAAATACATTTTTATACATATATAAAATGATAGTGAGTCTGTCTGCCTTTATGGAATCAAATACTTGACCGTTTTCACCTCGTTTAGAGAATTCTTCTGGGACAATTAACATATACAACATATTACCGTACATGCTATAGGACTGAAGAAAAAAAAACATCGATGCACTAAAAAAAAAAAGAGTCGCTTTTTGGACGTTTAAATGACTTACGCTGCCTAAACCGTAACAAATACACCATATTAATGTACACAGATTCGAATATCTAAAAATAGTATACAAAAAATGTCCGCGAAAGCATATATCTATCTTCTACGGATAACTCACCATAACCATTTTTGTCTTTCAGCTCATTGATGCCAAGAAGATTCCCAGTGAAGCGTAGCAGCACACGCCGGGTATTCGCTAGTAAATAAATAAATAAAACTTAACGAATCTTCCGATGACAATGTGGCAAACGAAGAAGAAACTGATGTAAATAAAGAATGGGAGGCTATAAGAGATACTATTAAATTGTCAGCATCAGAAAGCATTGGTTGTTTAAATAAGAGGCAAAACAAGGAATGGTTTGATGAGGAATGTGCCGACATTGTAAAGAAAAGAAAGCTAGCAAAAATGAAATGGCTACATGAGCCAAATGAGGTAAATTTAGAGCAATTGGGTAGTATTAGACGGGAAACCACCAAGCTACTAAAGAGTAAAAAGAGGGAATATTTGAGAGAGAAGATTAATGATCTTGAAATGAATGCCAAAAATAGGAACATTAGAGAATTATATCAGGGAATTAGTATAGAGAAGAAAGGGTTTCAGGCTAGAACAAACATAATTCGGAATGAAAATGGGGATATGATTGCAGATTCCAGGAGTATATTAAATAGATGGAAAAGTTACTTTAATCAGCTATTAAGTGTACATACAGAACAGGACATTGTGGAGGATAATTTACAGACGGCAGAAATGCTAGTCGCAGAGCCAATTGCATTAGAGGTTGAAATGGCGATTGAAAAATTGAAGATGTATAAAGCATCAGGTTCAGATGAGATCCCAGCAGAACTCATAAAATCAGGAGGAGAAAAATTGATAGACAAAATACGCTGGTTGCTTAGTACGATTTGGGAAAAAGAAGCTCTTCCAGATGAATGGAAGGAATCAATTATCGTACCAATTTATAAGAAAGGAGATAAAACTGATTGCAACAACAACAAAACTGATTGCATCTCATTACTTTCAACTTCGTACAAAATTCTAACAAATATATTAGTCAGCAGACTTACTCCCTACATTGATGACATTCTAGGAGATCATCAATGTGCATTTAGAAGAAACAGGTCTACAACATATCAGATTTTTAGTATAAGACAGATTTTAGAAAAGAAATGGGAATATAATGGCACTGTACATCAACTATATGTAGACTTCAAAAAAGCATATGATTCAATTAAGAGGGAGAAGTTATATAGTATCCTGCTGGAGTTCGGAATTCCTAAAAAGTTAGTTAGACTTATACGAATGTGTCTAAATGGCTCAAATAGTAGGGTGCGTGTAGGCAAACAGTTTTCAGACACTTTTGAAATCCAGAATGGGTTGAAGCAAGGAGATGCACTATCTCCTCTACTATTTAATTTTGTACTAGAGCATGCCATTAAATCTTTAGAGAATGAGGAAGGCTTACAACTGAATGGTATTAATAAGCTGTTAGTTTATGCTGATGATGTAGTACTATTGGCCGATAGCGAGGAGATACTAAAGGCCAACACGCACACACTATTGAGTAACACTAAGAAATTAGGACTGGAAGTAAATATCAGTAAAACTAAATATGTGGTCACAGGTAGAAATTCAGTATATAATGGAAATGGACAGCTAATGACAAATGAGGGTAATTTTGAGGAAGTGGCTGAATTCAAATACCTAGGAACAATAATCACAAATAGGAATGAGACGCACAAAGAAATTAAACATAGGCTCAATTCTGGAAATGCATGCTATTATGCATTGCAGAGACTTTTGATGTCCCAACTCCTTTCAAAAAACGTTAAGCTGAAAATATATAAAACTATTATTCTACCAGTTATATTATATGGGTGCGAAACATGGACTCTTACTTTAAGGGAGGAAAGGAGATTACGAGTATTTGAGAATAAAGTTCTTAGGAAAATTTTTGGACCAAAGAGAGATGAACAGACTGGTGAATGGAGAAGACTACATAACAATGAACTGCATGGTCTTTATAGGAAGCCAGATATAATAAGAACAGTTAAGTCTCGTAGACTGCGATGGGCAGGACATGTTGCACGTATGGGAAATGAAAGATTTGCATGGAAGCTTCTTGTAGGAAAGCCAGAGGGAAAACGCCCTGTGGGTAGACCAAGAATGAGGTGGGTGAATAACATTAACTATGATTTGAGGGAAGTAGATTCTACAGGGAACGATTGGAAAGCATTAGCTCAGGATAGGGATGTATGGAGAGCTTATATCCGTGCGGCCATGAACCTACGGGTTCAATAGTGCCAGTGAGTAAGTAAGTAAGTAACTGTGAGCTACATGATATTTATGGGAAATTAGTTAAATTTCATAAACTTCTTGGGGCAGGACATGTTGAAGAAGTGGGGAATGTTAGTGGAGCTTGGAAACGCCTTGTACAAGTCAACGAACGAGATGGGTGAATTACATAAACCAGGATTTGTGGGAAGTGAATAATGTATGGAATAATTGGGAAATATTAGCTCAGGATAATGATACACGGTGATGTTAAGTCCAAGCGGGCATGAATGTCCACGTTCGATAGTAGCAGTGAATTGGTATAGTTAAATTACTTTATGAGATTATATTATTTTATTCCAGGAAAATATCGTAATTTGTCATATAGAAAGTCTGAATAGACCTATTCATACTCTAATATTGACTATTTAACTCATGCTCCAAATGGGAGTCAATGACCAATCACGTTTCAATCAATTTTGTTTTACAACCTATGACAGTCGTGTTTCACCTCGCTCTTTATCGATTTCTGTTTATCAGCTCCTGCTTTTGTAATAATGAAAGCTCCTTCTTTTTAATATTCTGAACAGGTCAGAACATTATCTTGGAGCAACTGACTCTCCAACAAATGCATTGAATATATCAAATAATGAACACATTTGATAATTGACTGTTCAATAATTGTGTTTTTAAATAATGATTTTACTGAGTTGTTCACTAAAAAAATAAATTAATAACCTATAATGTTGGTTATAACATACAGTTTGATGTGTTTTGTTTTTTTCTCCACTAGGGTGCATTCTTACAATATTGCGATTGTATCTGGTAATAAATAATATGATCAAGTTGCTATGAATAAACAATAAAACATAACCATAAAGTTCTGATTTGTTTTCAAACATCACCGTTTACATTAAATATATAAGTATTTTAAAATACCAGTAACTATATTTAAAAATGTTTTTTTTTTGAGTAAACAGGTTAATTGTATTCGTTAAAGAGTCCTAACAAATGCCAATCTTAATTTCCAAATCCTCTAGATAAATTACAAATTACGTAACATTACTTGTGACTATTTAACTCATGCTCCAAATGGGAGTCAATGACCAATCACGTTACAATGATTTTTTATTTACAACCAATCACAGTCGTGTTTCACCTCGCTCTTTATCGATTTCTCTTTATCAGCTCCTGCTTTAGTAATAAAGAAAGCTCCTCCTTTTTAATGTTCTGAACATGTCAAAGCATTATTTTTCTCCAACGAATACATTGAATATAGCAAATAATGAAAAGATTCCTTGATTTTACTGAGTTGTTTACTAAAAAATAAATGAATAACCCGTAATGTTGATTATGATATATAGTTTGATGTGTTTCATTATTTCTCCACTTGGGTGCACTCTTACAATATTTCGATTTTATTTGACAATAAATAATATGATCAAGCAGCATAACCTCACATTTCTGATTTGTTTTCAAACATCGCCGTTTACATTAAATATATAAATATTTTAAAATAACTATAGTTAAACAATGATTTGTGAGTAAACAGCTTAATTTTATTCGTTAAATAGTCCTAACAAATGCCACTCTTGATTTCCAAATTCTGTAGATAAATTGGAAATCACTCGTAGCATTGCTTATGATAATTTTTTTAAAAATAAAACTCTTCCCTCTGTTACGTATTTGGAAGTTGAGTGCCTTATACCGTATTTATTTTGAAAATATTGTCATTCAATCTATTTGCATCAAACATATTTTTCTTGTGATTGAATTGTGTTTCATTCTTAGACAGATGTTGCAATTAATATTTTTTTAGATAATAAAGGAACTTGCGTACTAATTTACGGTAATTTTGGATCGGAAACAGCGTGAAACGTATGTTCGTATTGTTTAATGTAATAGGAAGGAAATTCATGTCACTTTACGGCATCTACTCTCGACTGTGTTTCTCTAACTTTCTAATAAATACTGGGACAACTACACTCGATCCGCTGTTTTTACCTATATAGTCTGACACCGTTTCAATCACTTGATGTTAAAGACAAGAATACAAATATTAGAATTTCGCATGTTAAAAGCCTGACACCGTTTTACAAACTCATCGTTCAATAAGGTTACTATATTTCATTCGTCCACTGCTGTGGTTTCGAGGTAGCGGCGGGCCCGGGTTCGATTCCCGGTCGGGACAGCCTCCTGGGTGAGGTTTTTTTCAGGGTTTTTCCTCACCTGTAAGACAAATGTCAGGAAGCTTAGGGCCCAACGGTCCCCGAAAATCATACGGCCTTCATCATCATCCTTATCATTGTTATCATCGTCCTTCAACGGTGTGGAAAGCTACGGGAAGCTACCACACCTATATTTCCCTAGTAAAGCTGCAAAGCATAGCATGCAAATGCTATGATTGCAGTGAAAGACCTGCCCTCGGACAGAATTACTATGGATGGATGCATATTTCATTCCAGTGCAGGCTGCAGCTGCTGAAACAAATCTCAATGGCCAATAGGCTAAATACACGGATTATATCAGACAACTTTAACTGGTGAGCAACTCGATTCGGAGTATGATACGTCAGTTGTTGTAGGGTGAGCGAGCACTTGAATGAGGAGTTGAGGAGAAATGACGTCGCGTAAACCTGCCTTCCCGTGACAGGAGTGATTGTTCTAGTCTTGATTCGTGTCCATGGTTAATTTTCAGTATACTCCTTTCCATTATCTATGATACTTTTAGTAAGAGAAGAGAAGATTATAGAAGCAGTTGAAATGAGATTTCTGAGAAGTGTAGCTGGATGCAAACTTCTAGATAGAAGAAGAAGTGAAGATATTAGAAATGAGCGAAATATTTTAAAGCTTTTACATAAAATAAAATTATCAAGAAAACAGGAAAGAGCATGTTCAAAGAATGAAATATGAACGCATACCAAAAACTGTACTTAATTACAAACCAAAAGGAGACAGGAATTTTGGTAGACCGAAAAAGAGATGGATTTAACTTTTTGAATGATAATCTATGAGACCGGAACAAGCAAAATGGGCTTAATCCGTGATTGTTGATGATGATCAGTCAGGTGTATCATCAACCCGACGCTTCATGGGAGAAAACATTATACAACAAGTTAATGCTGCAAAGAGTTCAATCTCTAATAATACTTTTAATGTGTTATTATTTTATTATTATTATTGTAATTATTATTATATATGGGCTTCATCTCATCTCATTCCTCGACCCGACCCTGAGTTGGACACGAGTTGAGGATACTTATTATTATTATTATTGTTATTATTATTGTTATTATTATTGTCATTATCATTATCATTATCATTTTCATTATCATTATCATTATCATTATTATTATTATTATTATTATTATTATTATTATTATTATTATTACTACTATTATTATTATTATTATTATATAAAAGGTAAATTTATATTTTAAGTTTCCATTATAAAAATATTAAGCCCAGAAATATGAAATCATTTCATAAATAACATTTTCGTTAAAGATACTTCTATCAGTTCGACCACCTTAATTCTTTTTGAAGAGAAAAATTATACGCTCAGACCGGGACTTGAACCCGGAACCCTTGGTTCTCTAGACCAAGTGCTCTACCAACTGAGCTACCTGAGCAAGTACCGATCTAAACGCAAATATTTCTCTATATACATTGTAATTCCCTCCACCAAATGCTATGAAGCCATGCTTCTACTTGCAAATGGCGGCTCCTTTATTAAGAAGACATATTTGGGAATTATACATTACAGCCAGCATGGCTTCATAGCATTTGGTGGAGGGAATTACAATGTATATAGAGAAAGATTTGCGTTTAGATCGGTATTTGCTCAGGTAGCTCAGTTGGTAGAGCACTTGGTCTAGAGAACCAAGGGTCCCGGGTTCAAGTCCCGGTCTGAGCGTATAATTTTTCTCTTCAAATATGATTTATCCATCATTGAGATGTACGAAATCAATTATAATAACATGTAAAAACCCGTACTGGCTGTAATGTATAATTCCCAAATATGTCTTCTTAATAAAGGAGCCGCCATTTGCAAGTAGAAGCATGGCTTCATAGCATTTGGTGGAGAGAATTACAATGTATATAGAGAAAGATTTGCGTTTAGATCGTTACTTGCTCAGGTAGCTCAGTTGGTAGAGCACTTGGTCTAGAGAACCAAGGGTCCCGGGTTCAAGTCCCGGTCTGAACGTATAATTTTTCTCTTCAAATATGATTTATCCATCATTGAGATGTACGAAATCAATTATAATAACCTTAATTCTTAGTTTGTAAAAGTAAACCAATAAAAACAATTTAAAGAAAACATTCAATAAAACTAATAAAATATTTTTCTTTCTCTTCGATAATTGTTTTCGTTCCATTGGCCAATATATTTTACATATATGCATATTATTATTACTAGTATTGTTATTGCTATTATTATTATTATTATTATTATTATTATTATTATTATTATTATTATTATTATTATTATTATTATTATTATTTATAGTATTAATTTCATAATACTATTATATTATAAATCGAGTTACATTATATGGATGCGAAACAAGCTCTCTTACTTTTACGGAAAGCGAAAAAATTATGAGTATTTGAGAATGAAGTTCATAGGAAAATGTTTGGACCAAAGAAATACGACAGACAAGTGAATGGGGAAGACATTATTTTTATGGAAAACCAGATGTAATAAGAACATTTAAGTCTCCTTTAGCCTATTGCTATTGGAAGGACACGCGGCACGAACGGGGAATGAAAGAGGGGTGTGGAAAATTCTTGTAGGAAAGTCAAAGATAAAACATCCAGCAGATAGACCAAGAATGTGATAGGATAATAACATTGGTCATTATTTAAAGGAGATTAATTATACAGGGAATGACTGCAACAAAAAAAATGCTCAGGATGGGGATACATGAAGAGCTTATGCCAGCGAGGCCAATAACCTCGGGGTTCGATAGTACTATTGAGCTACTTATTATGTGACAATATATAAAACCCATGATTATATATATATATATCCATCCATAGTAATTCTGTCCGAGAGCAGGTCCTTCACTGCAAACATAGCATTTTCATGCTATGTTTTGCAGCTTTACTAGGGAATTGTAGGTGTGGTAGCTTCCCGTTGCTTTCCACACCGGTGAAGGATTATGGTGATGATGATGATGGTAATGATGATGAAGATGATGATGATGGCCATATGAATTCGGGGACCGTTTGGGCCTTAAAGTTTCCTGACATTTGTCTTACAGGTGAGGAAAAACCCCGATAAAAACCTCACCCAGAAAAACTGTCCCGACCGGGGATCGAACCCGGGCCCGCTGCGTGACAAGGCAGCACGCAACCTGGAGACCACAGCGGTGGACTTATATATAGGCCTATATATATATATATATATATATATATATATATATAGTGAACCCGCTACAGGCCTCAGGAGATCCTTGGGGTAGTAGGAGGTTAAGGCTCCCACTTTTCTGGACAATCGGCACTTGATGTCAGCCCTGCGTGACGGCCGCCTTTGCCCCTAGAACAAGCGTCTGGTACTCATTTCCGTTAGAGGCTGAGTCGACCCCAGGGTCATAGTGCCGCCAGAAGGTTTGGGCCAGTTTAAAAAATCTGACCTCACCGGGACTCGAACACCTGACCTTCCGGCTTGCAGTAAAGTACCTTAACCAGTACGCTACGGCGTGTCCCATATACTTACTTACTCACTGCCACTTTCGAACCCGTAGGTTCATGGCTACGCGGACATAAGCTCTCCATATATACCTTTCCTCAGATAATGCTTTCCAATCATTCCCTGTATAATCTACTTCCTTCAAATCATAGTTAATGTTATTCTCCCACCTCATTCTTGGTCTACCAACTGGGCGTTTTCCCTCTGACTTTCCTACAAGAAGCTTCTATGCAAGTCTTTCATTCCCCATACGTGCAACATGTCCTGCCCATCGCAGTCTACGAGACTTAACTGTTCTTATTATATCTGGCGTCCTATAAAGACCATGTAGTTCATTGTTATATAGTCTTCTTCATTCACCTGTCCGTTCATCTCTCTTTGGTCCAAAAATTTTCCTAAGTACTTTATTCTCAAATACTTGTAATCTCCTTTCCTCCCTTAAAGTAAGAGTCCATGTTTCGCACCCATATAATATAACTGGTAGAATAATAGTTTTATATATTTTCAGTTTAACGTTTTTTTTAAAGGAGTTGGGACATCAAGAGTCTCTGCAATGCATAATAACACGCATTTCCAGAATTGAGCCTATGTTTAATTTCTTTGTGCATCTCATTCCTATTTGTGATTATTGTTCCTAGGTATTTGAATTCAGCCACTTCCTCAAAATTTCCCTCATTTGTCATACGGCGTGTCCCATATATATATATATATATATATATATAATATATATATATAAACATTTAAAAATCGCTCTAGCGGTCACAATTTTCGATGATTCACAACTAAACTCAGTGTATCCTGTTAAATTAAAGCGAGGTAGATATTATCCAAAAGTGAGCGAAATCAGACTATTAGAAGTGGAAGTTTACTTGAAATCATAAATTAAAACTGCCTAAACGACTTTACCGATTTTGATAAAATGTTGTATGTGTTTGAGTGGGTCCCTGGGTGGTTTGGATTCACAATTGGACTCGTAGGTGGAGCTGCGATCGAGTAATCGGATATTTTTGTCAGATGTATAGTCATCTGCATTACTGACATATTCCTTGCGACAACAATGTGACGTCATAATGTATGCTTCTTGAGCCACAACAGTTGACAGTGAGGAGTTTTCTTGCGAACTTATCAATTATTGAATTTTATGGTAAAAAAGTAACTTATATTTTTATCGTCCGGCCTTTACACGAGTATTGTACGTTCAGGCAAGATAACGTCTGTCGGGTCCGCTAGTTTAATGCACATACATACATATATATATATATATATATATAATTTAAAACATATCGAAAGGCTAGATAATAATAATAATAATAATAATAATAATAATAATAATAATAATAATAATAATAATAATAATAATAATAATAAAATAATAATAATAATAATAATAATAATAATTATTATTATTATTATTATTATTATTATTATTATTATTATTATTATTATTATTATTATTATTATTTCGGAATTTATCCACAATATAATGATTTTCCGTCACGCTCAAGAAATTCGCCTTCTCCATTTCTAATGTTCCTCAACATATTCATCTGTAAGTCTCGGTTCATTCAAACTTCTTCCCATTACATCTATCCAACCTTCTTTGCCTCTTCCATTCCTTCTTTTTCCATTTATTCTCCAATATCTTAGGGATTCTATCAGAAATCATCCTCTTGAGATGTCCATACACTCTTAATCGCCTTTCTTCAATTGTCTGTAACACATTTAATTCAACGTTAATAATTTCCTTAATTCCAACGTTTCTATTTTTTTAAATCTGGACTTCCGCGATGATCTTCTCCAGTAATCCATCTCTGTTGCTAATAGCTTGTTAGCTTGGTACCTTTTAAATTATCACGTCTCTGATCCATATAAAATAATACATTTCTTTGTCTGTAAATGACTTGAATTTTAAAAAGTGCTGGTGATAAGCAACATCCTTGTGGGAGTCCTTTAGAGGTGATATATATTTTTAGATAAATATGTACCCAGTTCCATAATTTAAGAAAAAAACGTGTGGGTCAGTGTGTGCGTGCAATCTCAACCTTGAGTAGACCTATGGGGACTTGTCCTTTGCTTGTGTGAAGAAGAGGAAAAAAAAAAGTAAAATGGTAAACAACTTAAAAACAAAATTAAACGAAATAAAACTAGAAAAATGTATTGATAAAGCAATTAAAGGGTGGAAAAAATGTTTTACTGAAGGAATTCCAATAAACAGACACGCTGAAGACAATTTTATTCCCTGACAATCAGGTAATTTTTAAAGACACGGAAGATGGTCTACAGAGAAGCGCTGATAATTTTAAAAATATAATGAAAGCACAGAATTTAGAAGTATCGACAACAAACAAAACCTATGCTTTTGGTAGAAAAAATTATAAAGGATGTAATATAGTTATTAATGAATAAATTATATAACAAGTCTCCATTTTAATTTTAGGATTCATATTATCATATTATAAAAATAAGGACCTGTATAGAAATGAAATTAATTAAGACAAATTAATGGAACAAATATGCAGAAAATTAATGAATAAAACTTTGAAAGAAACAAATTAAATTCTTTAAAGTAATGACAATATCAATGGCAACATTTGGTAATGAAAACTTGACAATGAATGGATAGTCAGAAAAAAAAATAGAAACAGCTAAGATGCAATTTTTGAAATCGGTAGCTGCATTTAACCTATTGGAGAAATAGAGATATCCAAAACCAATTAAACATACATAATTTTAATTCAAAAAATAAAAGAAAATAAAAACTGATATCAACATATTTAAAAAAATAAATAAGAACGGCTACAAACATTTTATTAAACTACAGACCAAGAGGATATCGTCAAGTTGGAAGATCAAGAATAAGATGGGACAATATGTTTAAATGAGGACGGAACAGGTCGAAAGGCCAAACCTCATGTAAGAAGAAGAAGAAACGATCTACTCTAAACAGCTTTGAACGGACATAATCTTTTCATAGCCTACTATTACTGTTGGGGCGCGTCGTAGCGTAGTGGTTAAGGCACTACGCTACAAGCCGGAAGGTCGAGGGTTCGAGTCCCGGTGAACTGACCCAAACTTCTGGCGGCACTATGGCCCTGGGTTCGACTCAGCCTCTAACTGAAATGAGTATAAGACGCTTGTTCTGGCCGTCATGCAGGGTTGACAACCCAGCTGACACCAAGTGCCGATTGTCCAGAAAAAGTGAGAGCCTTAACCTCCTACTTACCCCAAGGGCCTCCTGAGGCCTGTAGTGAGATTGCTTTACCTTTTTACTATTACTGTTATGAAGTAATAGGCCTAATATATAATTTTATTCATAGTTCAAAGAATGAAGATGGTTTAAAACCAGGTCAATCACATGACTGCAACTTGCACTTTCCACGCAGTGTATTAAATTTGCTCACGACATTCAAAGCTGTCGCAAGTGTCTTTGACCTTCCATTTTTGTCGCCTTCCCACGATCTTATTACTTAACACTACAAGTGCAACAAAATTTTATTCAGTTCTGTCTTAATACTGTACATTTGGCTAAACAAACACATTATATTATACGAGTATTTTGTTTATCGTTAAACTGGCAATGTATCTTGTAGGATACATAAATTAGTTTATTGTATTTATTTCTTTAATAAAACAGAAGGAAACTAACGAGTAGAAATTACTTAAATTGTGTGTCGAATTACACGATATAAATAAATTCCTCAACTCGTGCCAAACCCAGGGTCGGATCGAGGGATGAGATGAGATGAGCCCCTATATATAGAGGTCTGTGAATGACAAGGGTGTCGGCTGACCACGCCTGACGCACCAATTACACAATATACTCAATAACAATAGTTATGTATGATACATCCTGTGGTCTCGAGGTAGCGTGCTGCCTTGTCACGCAGCGGACCCGGGTTCGGGGCAGTTTTTCTGGGTGAGGTTTTTATCGGGGTTTTTCCTCACCTGTAAGACAAATGTCAGGAAAACTTTAAGGCCCAAACGGTCCCCGAAATCATATGGCCATCATCCTTACCATTATCATTATCATCATCATCTTTCACCGGTGTGGAAAGCAACGGGAAGCTACCACACCTACACAATTCCCTAGTAAAGCTGCAAGCATAGCATGAAAATGCTATGATTGCAGTGAAGGACCTGCCTTCGGGCAGAATTACTATGGAATACTATGCAATGGATGTATGATACCGTTTTCAGTGCGGTCTGCCACAAATAACTGACTCGAGAAATTAGTGCTTTGACAATTTAGGATTAAATCTAAAAATAAGTATATTTTAAACACCATTAAAATATGATTACAAATTTTCTTAAGAGCTAATGACATCAGATTGCCAGTTAATCCTTCCAATGAGCTTTCTTCAGCAATATAATATATTTCTAGATTATAATATATTTCTAGACTATAAGACACATTTTGATTCATTTTCATGAGAATAATAAATGTAAAACATCGGTTTTAACAAATTATTATAAGATAAAATGATAAAAATAGTTATTTTATTTCTTATTCTTAGTTTAACCTCTCATCGGCATTACAGTGACACGACTTGTCGGGAGAGGATGTTTAAATTTTGGATCAAATAAATACCTTTTTTGACCACACAAAGAATGAGGGGTCTCCTCGAATGAGAGATCTGCTCAAAGCGTGGTCACCTCCGAAACAGTACGAACGTTTAAAACAAGACACATAATTCACTCACACATTCATACTTAAACGAGACGAGTATTATACGATGAGTTATGATGAACAAATTATGTTATACTGTGAACGATTTTAGGAATAGGATTATATATTATAAATACAATCGTTTACTTACAATATTCCATTTAACATTACAGAGTTAAAGTCATTAGGCCTACCGCACACATAACTTGTAATTATATTCTCATACAGAATGTTCCAAAAGTCTCCATCCACTTCCATAAATCGACAATTTTTTTGATCATATGAATCATAAAGTATTTTTAAGCCTACTACTGAAGAACGTGTAGAAGTTATTTCCACGTGATTTCCAATATTAATCTATTTAATCTATGAACATGTTCGTCACAAGTTTGATCGAAAATTTCATAAATCACCAACTACTGTAGTCTGTATCCGGCAATTGCTGAACAAATTCAGTAGGATCGGCAGAGCTGCACTAAGATTGTGTGTGCGCCACGTTCACCAGACTTAAAATTCCTTGATATATATATATATCCTCGGGTTTTTACAGCTGCTGCCGTCTTCCCGTGCCAAACCTCCAAAGTCTACGATCTTGGGCATTTTCGATGCTTAGCCCTCTAGCTTGCATTACTGTCTTCATGTTTTCCTTCCATGTTAACTTTGGTTTCCCTCTTTTCTTCTTTCTGGTTGGATGCCATTCATATAGTTGCTTCGGCCATCGCTCATCTTCCATTCTTAAAACATGTCCTAACCACTTTAATTCCTTCTCCTCAATTCTTTCAATTATGCTTTCTTCTGATTCCATTATGCTTCTAATTTCCTTATTTGTGACGTTCTAATGTTTACTTTCTGGCACTTCTGCGTAAATAATCCATTTCTAGAGCTATTAGTCTATTCTTGTAGTACTTATTGATTGTCCATACCTCTCTAAAATACATTGCAACAGATTCCACCAATGTTTTACCAATATATTTCTTGTGTCTTTCCAAACATGTTTATCCCACCATATGGAATTTAACGATGATATTATTTTGCTACTCAATTCAATTCTATGTTTTATGTTCTCTTTGCCTATACCTTCAATGATATCCATAATTATTCCCAAATATTTAGTTTGTTTTACTTGCTTTATTTGGATTCCTTCTTCCAATATTAAATTTTCTCTTTTATTGCTATTTATTGCCAGATATTCTGTTTTTTGTAAATTTACTGTGAGACCCCATGACTCATGTGTCTTTCAACCTTTTTATCATGAATTCCATATCAAATTTGTCTTGCGCTAAAACCAGTTGATCATCGGCAAATTGTAATGTCAGCAAAAATCTGTTGCCTATTGGGATACCCATACCTTTGCAGCTTTGTTTCCATTTCATTAAATTCTACATAAATATTAAATGAAATTGGTGATAGACTGCACCCTTGTTTCAATCCCTTTGTGGTTTTTATAGGATTAGACATTATATTTCCAATTTTAACATAAGCCAAGTTACCTTTATAAATTTGTTTAATAATTTCTATTAGGTTTCTATCAATATTGTATTTCTCTAATACTTCCCATAATTTGTTCCTCGGAATTGAGTCATAAGCTTTCTCTAAATCTATCATTGTCAAATGGGCTTTTTCTATAATTCCAAATATACAAATTACAAATATATTGTCAACACATGACGTTCCCGGTCTGAATCCATTTTGCTCTTCTCCTAATTTGTCTTTAATATCTTTTTGTAATTTTGTTTTTAATAACTTCGTAAATATTCTACATAATGTGTTATTTATACTTAGTCCTCTGTAGATTTTGCGTTCCTTCTATCACCCTTCTTGTATATTGATACAATGTAGCTTATTTTCCATTCATCAGGAATCTTCTATATTGCAATGCACTTATTAAACAAGTCCCTTAATCTACCTATTACATTTTTTGAGCCATATTTAATTAACTCATTGGGTATGTTTCCTGGCCCTGGTGCCTTTTTATTCTTTAGGGTTTGAATTTATAATTCTATATCTATTGTATCAAATTCCAGAGCGTTCATTTCTATAGTTGGATTTTCTATTGTTTCCATAAACTCATTTCTACTTTCTGACAGTAAAGCTTTCTAATGTTTTTCTGCGTCAGAATTTACTAACAAACTTATCTTGCTGGGTCTTTGGTTGGTTTTCAGTGTTTTTAAAAATCTCCGTACTTCTGATGATTGTGATCCCCCTATATAACTTTCTATTTCTTGGCATTTGCTTTTCCATAATTTGTTTTCCTTCTCTCACTTTCCTTTTAACTTTGGCGTTTGTTCTCTTGTATTCTATCCAATTCTCTGTTGTTTTATTTGCCAGTCATTCTAAGTAGCATTTTTTCTTCTTTTTGGTTAATTCTTTAATATCATCATTCCACCAATCTTGTGTATTTTGTTTTTTATTCATTGTGCCTATTGCTTCTTTTGCTGCCGAATGTATTATTTCCTTTAATTGATTATATTCTTCTTCTATGTCTTTCTTGTAATCCAAATTCTCAATTTTAACCTTCAGTCTTTCTTTATATAGGTTTTTGATATTATACTGATTAAATAAATACAATTAAAATTTTTCTTCCTGCTTCAGTTGCATTGTTGATTCCCTTGCTTCATCATGCACTTTTTTCCCTGTAAGAAATTTGGGGATGATCTGTGCTGTGAGTAGATAGTGGTCGGAACCACAATTTGCTCCTCTTTTAACCCTTGAGTCCTTAATAAATAAGGAAGTATTTTGCTTTACAATTATGTAGTCTATTATTGATTTCTGATTGAGGCTAGGTCGTTCCCAAGTAAATTTATGTATATCGTATGATCGAAAAATGTGTTCACTATCTTTAATTTATGTTGGTTGCACATCTCTATGATTCTATTTCCATTATCGTTGACTTCTTGTTCCCCATATTTTCCTACTACTTCATCACTTTCCCATTTAAGTCTCCCATTAGTACTAATTCCTCATTCCTTCGTATTTTCTCTATTTGTTCCAATATCATTGAATAGTACTTTTATTTCTGACTCTGTGCAGCATCATCAGTTGGTGCGTAGATGGCTAAGAACACCATTGTTCTTCCCATAAGCTTCATTTTAATCCTTAGGCATCTTTCATTTATATATTCATAATCTATTATGTTTTTACTGCATTTTTTACAAACATTGATACAGCTCTATTGGATTTATTTACACCTGACCAAAAATGTATGTAATTTCCTAAATATGAATTTCCTGATCCTTATATATATATGTATATATCCATAGTAATTCTGACCGAGGGTAGGTCTTTCACTGCAGTCATAGCATTTTCATACTATGCTTTGCAGCTTTACTAGAAAATTACAGGTGTGATAGCTTCCCGTTGATTTCCACACCGGTGAAGGATGATGATGATAATGATAAGGATGATGATGATAGCCGGATGACTTTCGGGAACCGTTGGGCATTAAGCTTCCTGACATTTGTCTTAGAGGTGAGGAAAAACCCCGAAAAATACCTCATCCAGGAGCCTGTGCCGACCGGGAATCGAACCCGGGCCCGCTGCGTGACAAGGCAGCACGCTACCTCCAGACCACAGCTGTGAACATTAAATATATATGAGTCTGAAGTGTAAAAGACACATACGGGAACGCATTTACGAAGCAGCGTCTACTACAGAGCGATAATTGCTGAGAGCAGTGCACTCAAATGGAAACTATATTGACTATTGTAAATAGTAAAGTAAAGTAATCCCACAACAGGCCTCGGGACGCCCTTGGGGTAGTAGGAGGTTAAGGCTCCAACTTTTTCTAGACAATCGGCACTAGATGCCAGCCGGGTTGTCAGCTCTGCGTGACGGCCGCCTTTACCCCAGAACAAGCGTCTGTTACTCATTTCCGTTAGAGGCTGAGTCGACCCCAGGGCCATAGTGCCGCCAGAAGACTTCTGACAAATAACTATCAATAATGCTCATCGACTATTTCAACAAATTGATCGATATTTTGGACTACCCTGTATTATAATTGTACACTCTCTCGGTTATAATCGCCCTTCAGAGAATCGAAAATTCCGTAAAATCTGAACCACTTTTGAAAACCTACTTCTCTAAAGTTCGGGCTAAGTTGTTCAGACGTAAAAGCATCTGGCTACGGGGTGACCAATCTGGATTCAAACCGAACAATTGCTGAGTGGACATTTTTCCTCATTTTAACGTTTCTAGAGTGTTCTGATACTCTTATACTGAACTGCAAAAGATTCTTTGAATGTTCCTTGCAGTCTCATGTCGAACGTCCTGAAATTAAAAATTTTGCATCCACGGATATCGGCAACTACATTTTAATTGTCTCTTACTTACTTACTCACTGGCATATCGAACCCGTAAGTTCATGGCCGCGCGGACATAAGCTCTCCATACATCCATATCCTGGGCTAATGCTATCCAATCATCCCCTGTATAATCTACTTCCCTCAAATCATAGCTTATGTTATTCTCCCACCTCATTCTTGGTCTACCAACTGGGCGTTTTCCCTCTGGTTTTCCTACAAGATGCTCCGATCCACGTCTTTCATTCCCTATACGTGCCACATGTCTTGCCCATCGCAGTCTACGAGAATGAACTGTTCTTATTATATCTGGCTTCCTATAAAGACCATGTAGTCATTGTTATGAAGACTTCTCCATTCACTTGTCTGTTCATCTCTCTCTGGTCAAAAACCTTTATAAGTACTTTATTTTCAAATGTACTCGTAATTTCCTCTCCTTCCTTAAAGTAATAGTCAATGTTTCGCATCCACATAATATAACTGATAGAATAATAGTTTTATATATTTTCGCTTTAACGTTTTTTCAAATGAGTTGGGACATAAAAAATTCTCTGTAATGCATAATAGGACGCATTTCCAGAATTGAGCCTATGTTTAATTTCTTTGTCCATCTCATTCCTATTTGTGATTATTGTTTTAGGCATTTGAATTCAGCCTCTTCCTTGAAATTTCCCTCATTTGTCATTTGCTTTGCATTTCCATTATATAACGTATTTGTATGTGTGACCAAATATTTAGTTTTATTGATATTCAATTCTAGACTTAATTTCTTAGAGTTACTCAATAGTGTATGCGTGTTGTCCTTTAGTATCTCCTCGCTATCGGCCAATAGTACTACATCATCAGCATAAATTAAAACTTATTAATACCATCGAGTTGTAGGTCTTCTTCATACTCTAAAGATTTGATGGCATACTCTAGTACAAAATAAAATAGTAGAGGAGATAGTGCATATCCTTGCTTCAACCCATTCTGGATTTCAAAAGTGTCCGAAAACTGTTTGCCTATATGCATCCTATTATTTGTGTCATTTAGACACATTCGTATAAGACTAACTAACTTTTAAGAATTCCGAACTCCAGCAGAATACTATAAAATTTTTCCTTCTTAATTGAATCGTATGCTTTTTTTAAAGTCTACGTATAGTTGATAAACAGTACCATTATATTCCCATTTAATTTCTCAAATCTGTCTTATATTAAAAATCTTACCTGTTGTAGACCTGCTTCTTCTAAATCCACATTGATGATCTCCTAAAATGTCATCAATATAGGGAGTAAGTCTGCTTACTAATATATTTGTTAGAATTTTGTACGAAGTTGAAAGTAATGAGATGTCACTGTAGTTGTTGCCACAGTTGTATCTCCTTTCTTATAGATTGGTACGATAATGGATTTTTTCCATTCATCTGGAGGAGCTTCTTTTTCCCAAATCATACTAAGCAACCGGCGTATCGTGTCCATAAATTTTTCTCCCCCTGATGTTATCAGTTCTGCTGGTATCTCATCTGAACTTGATGCTTTTTACATCCTCAATTTTTATATTGCCATTTCAACCTCCAATGCAGTTGGTCCTGCGACTAGCATTTCTGCTGTCTGCTAATTATCCTCCTCAATGTCCTGTTCTGTATGTACATTTAATAGCTGATTGAAGTAACTTTTCCATCTATTTAATATACTCCTGGAATCTGCAATCATATCCTCATTTTCATTCCGAATTATGTTTGTTCTACCCTGTAACCCTTTCTCCTCCATCCTAATTCCCTGATATAATTATCTAATGTTCCTATTTTTTGCATTCATTTCAAGATCATTAATCTTCTCTCTCATATATTCCCTCTTTTTACTCTTTAGTAACCTGGTGGTTTCCCGTTTAATACTAACCAATTGCTCCAAATTTACCTCATTTGGCTCGTGTAACCATTTCATTTTTGATAGCTTTCTTTTCTTAACAATGTCGGCACATTTCTCTTCAAACCATTTCTTGTTTTGCCTCTTTTTTAAATAACCAATGTTTTTTTTTATTCTGACAATTTAATAGTATCTCTTATAGCCTCCCATTCTTTATTTATATCAGTTTCTTCTTAGTTTGCCACATTGTCATCTGAAGGTTCCAGTACTTCAAATCTATTAGCAATTTTGATTTGGTATTCTTGCCGCATTTCATCATTTTTCGAGTTTTTTAATTCAAATTTTTTTAGAATCATCTTTAGCGTTTGTTCCTATCATAAGCGATAGTCGTTGCCTGATTTTCACCCTGACCACATGATGATCCGAATTGCAGTCTGTCCCTCTAATTGATCTAACATCGATGAAGCTACTGTGCCAGCGTTTGTCCTCCCTCTGTTTGACGTCCACTTAGACTTATAAGTCAAATGTTCTGAGTAATAGCTCTGTAGGTAGGGCAACTCTACGAAACACACACATGCACAGTAGACAGATAGAGAGTTGAGAGGCTCCTAGGATCTGTTGTTATAAATATCCAGGGCCATAGCCGAAGACATCAAAGTAAATCCAAATCAAGGGATACACACCAGGACTTGAGGCAGGAGTTTTAAAGTCACTCTACCTCGCCGGGAATCGAACACAGACCACCACAGCAACGGACGGCTTGTTTATAAAAAATGCAACATAATAAAAAATTGCAACTTTTGTTTAAGGTCAGTTATATTTCCTTATAGTGACTCACACCAGCTGGCATTATGTAGCTTTCATTACACCAGTAATGCATTAATGTTATTTTCAGTAAATGGGAATTTACAGTTAATGTCTCATAAAATTATTTGTAACGAAATATTCATGGTTTTCCTAATGTTTATTATGTTTATCTTCATAAGTTTCCAATAAAAACCTACCAACGCGGATGAAGAAAGCCTGCAATTCAATTGTATTATTAAATAGTTTATGCTGATGATGTTTGCATACTGTATTAAGTAACACTAAGAAATTAGGATTGTATATAAACATCAATGAAACGAAATATATGATCATAGAGAAAAGTACATTATTTATTGGAAATTGAAAGTTACTAAACGACAAATGAGAGAAATTTTGAACAAGTGTCTGAATTAAAATGCCTGAGAACTACAATCACAAACAGGAATAAGGTGCACAATGATATTAAGCATAGACTCAATTCTGTAAATGCATGCTATTATGCATTATAGGGAATCTTTCCGTTCCAAACTTCTGTCAAAAAAAAAAAAAAACATTAACCTGACATTAACAAAACAGTTATTCTCCCAGTTATATTATAAGGAGGCAAAACATACTTTAAGGGAGTAGGAAAGATTTCGAGTATCTGAATATATAATGTTTGCGAAAATTTTTGGACCAAAGAGAGATGTACAGACTATGGAGAAGACTATTTAACAGTGAGCTACTTGATCTTTATTTAATAAGAATAATCAAGTCTTGTAGATTAGGAATGGCACAAATGGGGAATGTAAGAAAGGCATGGAAACTTCTGTAGGAAAATCAGAGATGAACCGTGTAGAAGATACATTTTTGCGTGTGCTGGACATATCTGTGTGTTACCCTGCGATAGCTCTGTTCCACCGGTCTCTGTTAGTTGTATCTGTGCCCACCTTCCCCGAACACACCCTTCCTATCCCCTCTTTCTTGGTTACGTGCGCCGGAGCAATGCTTGCGCTGACGTAATATCGATCCGCGACACGGAACGATGGTGGATAGTCAAAATGTAGCATTGACCAAGAAGGTCAGAAATTTAGGAGCTTCTGACCGACCGGCAGTCGTCCCTTTTGGGTTCATCTTGGGTTGTGGCGTCTATCGTCAAATTATTGGTTTCCTCCAGCTTCCTGCAAGAGGAAAATTGACTTGGAAACGCCATAGAGGAACTAAACTTCAGTTAGGAGAGAATGCTGCATGAATGTTGTGTGGTACGAATTGTTCTTTATTATTATGTAATTTAGTGGACTGCTTATATAATTTGTTATTTATGCATTCAGTTAAGGATACTATTTATTTATTAATTTCTATTATACTGACTTATATTCTCATTCATTTAAAAAAAAAATATATATATATATATGAATGTGAAAGTTTTCTTGGGTTTTCCGCGTCTTGGATTCAAGTTCGGCCTCTGGCCACTGATTCCGACGTTTCGGCATGATCCCACATGCCATTATCAAGGAATGATAAGTTCGAGTCACAGGTTTAGGTCTTGTATAATAAAATTCATAGAGTTTTCGCTGTGGTCCGTTTCCGAAGACGTACACCCATCCAAGGTTTAGTTCTTATGTTGTTAAATACCTTCAGTTTTCAGTGTGGTCCGTTTCCGAGGTCCGTACACCCATCCAAGGTTTAGTTCTTATGTAGTTAAATATCTTCAGTTTTCAGTGTGGTCCGTTTCGGAAGCCGTACACCCATCCAAGCGTCGACCACACTCCATCTTGCCCCACCGAGGTTTTCTTCATATCTTCTTCGCTGTTCTGGGGATGACATGGTGGGCAGCGAGAGCAGTTTTCCATGTAGATGGTAATCTTTGGGCATCATCTCGGGAAAAGGCCACATTCCATGAACACCTGAGATGATGCCCAAAGACTATCATCTACACGGAAAACTGCTTTCGCTGCCCATCATGTCATCCCCAGAACAGCGAAGAAATGAAGAAAACCTCGGTTGGCAACATGGAGTGTGGTCGACGCTTGGATGGGTGTACGGCTTCCGAAACAGACCACACTGAAAACTGAAGATGTTTAACTACATAAGGTGTACGGCTTCGGAAACGGACCACGCGCATACTGGAATCAGAGCTGGTGCTGATAACATCATGCAACATTGGGTTATGATACATCATGCCGCTATTGATCCTGCCTTCATTGAACGTCTACTGCTGTTCATCACGGCATCCTAGACGTACTACTGCAATCGACAATCATTAAATTGTTGACGTTTGACTTGTAGTCCTTTGTGTGCTGTGATTGGCTGTATCAATTTTTCCAGTTTTCGTCTCGGCCAATCAAATCCGCGCAACTACAGCTGGTCAGCAAATTCCTTGCTAGGGCGTGGCCCTACACGGGCTGATCCTTGTGATCTTTTGTGTTGTTGTGCATCTAATTCGAGTGCTGTGCTATCAAGGTAAGTGGAGTGGATACAATAATTATTATTGTGTTGTGTAATCTTATTCTTTGGTGACAAGTGTTTAGTGCTTTTGTGTATAGTGTCCAGAACTAAGACTTGGTATTACCAAGCATAATGGCTACTATGCCAAAGTCTTACGGGTCTATGGATCCAGAAATTGAGGATGTCGGACCTCTCATACTCTGGGAAGACTCCGCGAACAAATTTGAAGCATACGTCCACAAGTATGGATATGACAAAAAACCCGAATTAAAAGAATTGCTGTCCACTCTTAGTGGAACCTTCTTGATACTTATAAATTTCATGGGTACTTTCCAGGACTATGAGAGGTCTGAAGAAGCTCGTGATTTCACGTCTTCTGCGTTGGATCGACTAAATAAATTGATAAATGATAACGAACCAGGCCAACAAACGTTTGAAGCTATGCTTAACGAATTGAAAGGAGATTTATTAGAGATTCGCACTACTGCGCTCTTCTATTCCTCCTCAAATCGCAAAGCATATAGCAATGTAGAAGAAATTCCTTCAACTAGCAGTGATATGGACACCAGTGAGCAGATGACCACTGAGGAGCAAATGCTCACTGACGACCAGTCAACTGCTAGTGGAAAATCTCCTAAACGGAAAAACAGAAAGAAAAAAGAAAAAGTACCGACATTAGTCGTAAAGAAAACAAAAATTGATTCTTCCAAACCAAAAGAACCCATACTATTGGGCAAACCCACTAAAGGATTTGTACCTATATTTCCAATAGATCGATCTACAGAGTCGCAGGAATCACGAGTTGAGGTTCCTGCAGTGCCTACTAACAATAAATTTTCAGTTTTAACTGACATTCCAAATTCCACTGCAGGAACATCCTCAGAGATGGTCCCTCCTCAAGCTACTGGTCCTACTATGGCTACACCTACAGCTACTCCTTCAGGTAATGCTGTCCAATCGGAGCAAAGACCCCCACCAATTACTCTTATTGGTCACGGGAATTTGTTCCGAATAAACAAAGAGTTGAAATCACTAATTGGCGACCAACTAAAGTGTGTCAGTATTCCTGAAGGAATACGCTACTATGCACGTTCATTGGAAGATTTCTTCAAGTTGAAGGAGTATTTTAATTCCCTAAATAGGGAATACTATACTTTTCTACTGAAGAGGGATCTTCCTTTGAAGGTGGTGTTAAAGAGACTGCCTGCAACTGTAGACCCAGACGAAATTAAAGAGGAAATCCTCGCGTTGGGTTTCCCTGTCAAAGATGTAAAACAGATAAAAAAAACAGAAAATGATTTGGCCATACCCCTTCCTATCTATATATTGGAATTAGAACGCAATAGCAAAGCCGTTGGAAATTTATGATCTAAAGCGTCTCTTATACACTGTTGTAGCCATAGAGCCGTATAGACCCAGGGCTGGACTTAAGCAGTGTTACCGGTGCCAGTCTTTTAATCATACCTTTCCTGCCTGTAATCGGGCTCCTCGCTGTGTTATCTGCGCTGGGCCTCACGGGCACAAGGACTGTACCCTAAAGGCCGAAGCGCGGAGAGACACAACTTTGCTAAAATGTGCAAATTGCAAGGAGTCCGGTCACCCGGCGTCCTATAGAGGCTGCCCTGCTTTCAAGGCGGCCCTTGAAGCTTATAGCAGGGTAGCTAAACCCATCCCAAATCCAAAAGAGAAACCATCCACAAGTGATCCTGTTCTAAATCCAACAGTACCTACAACTCAAAGAAAGACCTTCACTTCTGTGAAGGTCGATCCAAGAGTTTCCTTCACCCAAGCTCTACAGACTGGTACTGCTTCCAGAATAACCCAAGAGAATAGCACTGCTAAAGTTAAGGGCCAGCAATTGCTAACAGGTAGCTTAAGTGCTCGTGGGGAGGAAATTCTCCGGGATGTTCAGCCTTTATTGGCTGAACTGTCTAGTCCCATGGAGCGTTTCATCTTCATGAGCCGACTGGTTAACCTGTGTTTTACAGGTTAACCTCAAAAGGAGAGACCATCCACATAATAGTGCGAGATCACTCGCTTTGAGAAGTGTGGGTCATTCTACGCTGTCCGGCTTTCGGACTCTCTGCTTGCCGGCGGCGTAGTTTATGATGCCTTCTTACAAGTATAGTGGTTTGCACTATTATTCTGGTATAGACCCGTTAGGTAAAATACAATGTCACCAAAGGCTGAGGTTACATAATCCACAACCACTACTTGATAGCCAAAAAGGAATTTGCTGCCAAGTTTATCCCAGTGGGAAACAGTATGCAGCACACTGGACGGTGCAATGTGACCGTCAACAATCAGTCAGTCAGAAACGGACCACAGTACATTCATCGTTGAGTTCTACAGCTAGCAACATCTACTGCAGCTCTACAACTACAACGCAAATTGGCTTAATAACGTCTTAGACGACAAGTGCTCCAACACCGAGTCTGACTTGTGCGGATGGTGACCGGCAGTTTAAGTGTGCCGTGATTGGTCATATAATTATTGTAATCAACTAATGACCAATCGTTAGGAGTGCAGCTAATTTTCTTGACTGGCCCTCGGGCCAGTCCCGTGCCGCGTGACGTGTTTTCGTTTTTTCTAATAGGGAGTGTTATGCTATAGGTTGTGGTGTTACAATATTTTATTGTATGTTATAATCTTGGCCAGTGGTGATAAGTGTTATCTGAATCTAGTGTAGTATCTGAACTAAGACTTGGCAATTGCCAAGCATGGCTACTATGCCGGATCCTGACAGGTCCATGGACCTTGACCCTGAGGACGTCGCATCTCTCGAAATCTGGGAGGATACGGGAAACAAATTTGAAAATTTTACTAGACATCATAAATATGATAAAGATACTAAATTGAGCAACATTTTGCGGTGTATAAATAGTACCTTTCTAGTTATCACTATCTATCTGCCTACCATGAGTACGAGAGGTCAGACGACGCTCGTGATTTCACAAAAGGTTGTCTAAGTCGACTTAATCTTATTATTCAAACAGAAAGTCCAGGGCAATCCCTCCTTGAGGCTATATTGTGTGAATTGCGGTTGAAATTCAATCGTGCTGTTTTCTCTTCTCTCAGAAACCCATGGAGGAGGACTCAGAATCAGAACCAGAAAGTAAACTAATTGATGAAGAAATACCATCAACTAGTCGGGAGAACTTCCTTAAAGAGAAAGAGAAAAGTAACTTTAATGAAATTTCCAAAAAACGGAAAGGAAAAAAGAAAAAATCAAAAGAAAAAGAAACTACATTGGTAAGTAAAGAAAAATAAAACTTCTGAACATGGAAATTTACCAAAACGATCTAGGCAACCTGTGGAATCACCAGCTGTAGTTCCAGCAGTTCCTACCAATAATAAATTCTCAGCCTTAGCTGATACTTCTAAATGAACTGCTGGAAAACTCTCAGGGATGGTTTCTCCTCCAACTGCTGGACCTTCTACGGCTACAGCAACATCAATTCCTTCGTTAAATGTTGGTACTACGGGACAGCGTCCCCCGCCAATCACTGTCATTGGCCACGGGGACATGTTCCGAATGAATAGAGAAATTAGGAAACTAGTTAGTAGTGACCCAAAAGTAATCAGCACTGACGAAGGATTGAGATATTATGCGTCTTCATTGGAAGACTTTGCTAAGTTGAAGGCGTATTTTACTTCCTTGCGAAAGGAATATTATACATTCCAACTTAAAAAAAGATCTTCCTTTGAAGGTCGTACTTAAAAGGCTGCCTGCAGAAACACACCCAAATGAAATTAAAGAGGAAATCCTAGCTCTAGGATTTACAATCAAATCTGTCAAGCACATTACTAAGACAGTAAACAATTTGGCTGTACCACCCCCAATTTTCATCATGGAACTTAAGCGAACAAATGATGCTCTAAAAATTTATGACTTAAAGCGCCTTTTATACATGGTTGTAGCCGTGGAAGCATACAAACCTCGGGCTGGACTTAAACAGTGTTACAAGTGCCAGTCCTTTAATCACACATTCTCTGCCTGTAACCGGGCCCCACGTTGTGTTGTCTGCGGACCACGGGCACAAAGATTGTGCCTTAAAGGCCCAAGCGCAGAGAGAACCAAATTTGCTTAAATGTGCAAATTGCGGGGGGTCCGGTCACCCCGCTTCATACCGTGGCTGCCCTGTTTACAAAGCAGCACTTGAGGCTTATGATAGGGCTGCAAAACCCAAACCTAAACACCCAGTAAATCCACCTCAACCAAAGACATTCACTTCGGTTAGGGTCGATCCAACCATATCCTTCACACAAACCTTAAAGACTGGAACTTCTTCCAGAACAAAAGTGAACAACACTGTTCGAGAACAATACCGAGGATTGCCAGCAGGATTATTGAGTGAGCGTGCAGAGGAGATGCTCCGGGAAATTCAGCCCATGTTGGCTGAATTGTCAAGTCCCATGGAGCGTTTCATCTCCATGCATCAATTGGTTAACCTATGCTTAGCATAGTTTAGCCAGTTAGATGGAACCATCAAATCGTGCGAGGTTTACTCGCTTGGAAGAGTGTGGCTCATCCTGCGCCGTCCGGCTTTCGGACTTTCTGCTTGCTGGCGGTGCAGTTTCTGATGCCCTCTTTTAAGGTGAAAATGTCCACCATTTATTCAAACCTGGATCTGCAGGCGAAGTACTTGTCCCCAAGAGCTAAGATTATATATATCAGAACCCCAACTTGTTAGCCACGAAGTAATTAGCTGCCAGGTAACCCAGTGGGTTTCTATGCGGCACAATGGACCGCGCCAAGTCACCGTCTAAAAAAAAAAAACGGACCGCACTGAAAACTGAAGGTGCTTAACAACATAAGAACTAGTGCCAGTAAGTAAGTAATCAATTGTTACAAATGTTTTTATATTATCTCTCGTAAGCGCTACGTGTTGACATTCATGCACTATATATACAATCTGGTAGCCGTATTTCTTAGGCCGGGCGCCCACTAATATGATTGTGATATGACAGTGATACAAAAAATACTGATCCAACACGGACAATGACAGCAAAGTGATCTGACACTCACTGGACTGATTCTAGTACAACATGTCGTCGGAGCATGAGGATGTTTCGATCTAGTTTATTTAGCTAATATCAATTATTACAACAGAAGACATAGGCGATTCTGGGTGCATCATTTTTGGCTTGCTAATGTAGAAGAAAGTGGTGCTTTTAATGTGTTCAAAGAATTAAATATGTACCCGGAAAGATTTAAAATATTCTACAGGATGAGTAGTGAAACATTTAACTTATTGCTACAGAAAGTTGGACGTGCAATTTCTAAAAAGGATACTAACTTCAGAATTTCAGTTAGTGCTGAAGAACGCCTTCTGATAACTATCAGGCAAATATTTGTTTATAATTATAATTTATGTAGTTCCGCATCTTTTTTGGTGACAGAAAAAATTGTAATCTTGAATGACTGAATTATTTATTATTTCTATTTTAAAATTATTATAACGTTTACATAATAACTGAACCACAATTTTATTAACCCTAGAAGTAACAAAATATTTTTGGTCACATTGAGTACCGAAAGGGGGGGGGGCAAAAATTGACACATGAAATATAAACAATTATAATATAAAAATATTTGAAGAAAAAGTATGAAATATATATTTAGTTGTTGGTGATGAAGTTATTAACAAAGAGTATAAGTGACATGTGTCAGTGAATTTATTTAAACCACTTTAATCTAATATATAAAAATGAATGTTTGTTTGTTCGTACTTTATGCGCGGCCATACCGTTGATCCGATTGTGATGGGGTTTTTTGCAAAATGTTCAGGAGATTCCCGGGATGAACATAGGCTATAAGAGAGAAATAGAATCAATGTAGACTAATGTGAAATATTTCGGTAAATTATGATTGTTGTTGCACTCATTTAGTAAGGCCTTCCATGTCCTTGTGTGTTCATAAAAAATTGTGTGATCCAAAGTTTAAAATTCCTCTCCTGATAGACCGTGAAACTATATGACCCGGGGAATATAAAAATACCCGTAAAGTGGGAGGTTAAACTAATGATAAAGAATAATATGATGAAAATGATTGTTGCTATCATACGATCAAACTTCCCTACGAGTCCGTCGCCGTGGCGTAGTCGGTAAAGTCCCTACCTTCCACTCCGGCGACCCGGGTTCGATTCCTGGCGGGGTAGGGGATTTTAAATCTCTACTCTGGGTCTGGGTGTGTGTGTCCTGTCCTTGTGTCTATGTGATGATAAAAGGAAGTTAACAAAAAGGAAAAAAAAAGGAAAAATAAAAGTAAAACAAAAAGGAAAAAAAAGTTTAAAAAATCATCGTAGTTATGCGATTTTAAACTACTTTAATAAGTAAAGTAAATTACGAAATAAATAAACATAAATATTAATGATAGGAACCAGATATACGCCAATTGGATTATAAGAAGGGTCCAGGGAAACAACTAGGTAACTCAATTTTTTTACTCTATGGAGTTTGAGATACCATTAGAATCTCAATGGAAAATGACTATATTTTAGAAGTTAGTTCAAAACAGTAAAAGATTTATTTACCTTAAAGTTTGGCATACAGGTAAAGAAGTTGTTACGTTGTATAAATTAAAAGTGCTATTTCACAGAAAAGTGATTCCCTGTCTTTCACATGTGTACATGAGGAAAATGCTCATTGGGTTTACTGACTCTAGGAAAATTAATAAGTAGGATACTTTCATGAATGAATGGCAATAGACTTCCCGATGAAAATTGTAACGTAGTAGTATGTTCTTCCTTCCCTAACGATACAAAAGAAGAGTTACTGTATAAATGCTAATATATATTTTGAGGGAACAACCTTCATGTTAGCTGTTTCGCGGTCACGTCGGACCAGTTCCATTGACCTTGACTCTGTGCACGAGTCAAGAAATCTGTGAATGAAGATTACAATGGCTTAGTGTTATAATCTCATTGCATTGGCGAAAGAAAAATATATTGTCACCACATAATTGTGAGAATGTCCGTCACGCAGGAATAGCGTAAACTAAGCGAATTCCTCAGCAAGTAGAATTTATGGTCCGATTTTGTTTAAGAAATATATCTTCGTTCTGTTAATTTAACAGGAGAAAAATGTGACAGCTAGAGCGATAATTTAAATTTGGGTTTCAGGTTAACCCCTCCTCCTCTAATGGTTGAATTTAACTGATTTTTTTTGAGAATACCTTCTCGTGTTATTACATTGTCAGGTACTGATATGTTTTTGCGAAACTAATAATTGCGGCCGCTACAGTGATTTTTTTAAATTTCGCTTTAGGTTAACCTCCACTCCTAATGGTTCGATTTTTTCTGGATAACGAACAACATGACATATGCCAAGTTGTATCTGAAAAAAAGAAATATGGCCGCTAAAGAGTTGACACACACACACACACATATGTCTCAACCACATATGTGTCTCTCATATATATACAGTCATGGTCATTTTCGGGTCTATAGCTAGGATCAGTGAAGAAGATATGTAAACATTTTCAAAAAATATTTTGATGAGAACAACTTCAGTAGCTTCATTCCTTCGGAATTCGCTAAAACTGGGTTAATTAAATACAATTTTCAGTTTTTACATTTCTAATCTGGTCAGTCATTCAGATATTTTTTACTAACAAGCAAACTGGGCAAATAGTTACCAATTAAAGAAATTAAGATCTGGTTTGTTAACTACTCGTACTTGTAGAGGACCCGTGACAATACAATAATTTCATATTTATTTTCTAATATCCTGGCCATAATCATCTGAAAATCAAAAAAAGTGTTTTTGTATCAATGTAACGGAATCTTTTAACGCGATTTTCACCCACTTAGAAACATTGGATCGACTTGAAACTTTGTATACGTGTAGAGGACCCGTGACAATACAATAATTTCTTATTTTGTTTCTAAAATCCTGGCCAGAATAATCCGAAAATCGAAAAACTGAAAACTGGTATAATAGGTTGCGGACTTGTCGAGTTTTTAGTCAATCGTTGTAAGAGCTGAGTTGGTAGAGCAGTGAACTCTTAATGGCATATAATTTCAGTAATCCATACGTCGCTGGTTCAAATCCAGCTGGGAGGTTTTTTTTATAGATGAGTATTACTTTTAGCTCATACTACAATAGTATCGAATTTAAAGATATTTACATTTTTATCTTATTCTAAAAAATAAAAAATAAATAATAGTTTTAAAAAACTAAAAGAACACGCTTTATTAGAAAACTAAAAAATGAAAAATAATTTTTAATTTCCAATACGCTTGGGATAAAATAAAGTGGTGAACAAAAAAATCATCTCCAACACATGTAGAATAAATTAATTATCAACAAAAAGAAATTAATTTTACCATCAAAAGCGTGGGATGCTCTATATCAATTAATATATTTGATAATAAACAGATATTGGTAAAAGTAAGCTCTCTAAGAAGAAAATGTAAAAATCATAAAAAGCACCCCACGCTTTTGATGGTAAAAGTATTTTCTTTTTGTTGATAACTCTAATTTTATTCTACATGTGTTGGAGAAGATTTTTTTGTTGACCACTTTATTTTATCCCAAGCGTATTGGAAATTAAAATTATTTTTCATTTTTTAGTTTTCTAATAACGCGTGTTCTTTTAGTTTTTTAAAACTATTATTTATTAGATTCATGATGAAAGTTTCGCTGAAAATACATATAACTCCACAAATAAAAAATAATCACTATTTTTATAGTATGGATTACAGACAAGTTAAGCCCACGACTTCCTCAATAATTTCTTACCGTATCCATGTAATAATAATATTCTCCTTCACAACAATCGCTGGCAATGAATTACAAAAAAAAATATTCTTTATACTTGTTTTATAGTATGTAACATAAAAAATGTAAAAGCAATGAGCAATAATTGAAGTTTTTTAAAGTGAAAATTTTAGATTTAACACGAAACAGAAACCGTTTAATTAAGAACTATCCATTTACCAAAGAGGTACAGTTTAGTAATTTGACGACAGTATTTATGCCATAATAAAATATTTTATTACAGGGTTATTGTGCAAAGCTGTATTGTATATGAAGCTGTAGTACGGAGTGTAAAATACAGATCAAGGAAGAAACTTCTAGCAGCCTAGTTAGATATTTAAGATAATTATGTCGAAAAACATGATTAGATAAAATACGAAACATGCAAATAAGAGAGGAGATCGAGGAGCGAAAGTTAAAGTGGTATGGGCACACATTATGATGGACAACACAAGATGGCCACCAATGAGAAAGAGATTGGGACGACCTAAAGACAGCTGGAGGAATGATATCCTGGAAACGACTGCTTAAATTGGGAATAGAGAAAAAACTCCAGTGTAACAAACTGTAGAATAATATATAAACATTTAATTTTTCTAAGCTCTATTCTAATACACACATAAGGTACACTATTCCTTCTTCCTGAGAATTGAATAAATGAGAATGAAAAAAAAAGAAGACTTTTTATTTTACTTCATTTCCTTTTTTATGTCCATCGCTGTGGTCGAGTGGTTAGGTCGTTGCCCCAGATGCAACGATCTCGATTTTGATCCCCGCTCGGAATATACTGGGGATTTTCCTCACTTGGAAGACAAATGTCTGAAAACTTTAAGGCACAAACAATAGTCCCCTAATGCCATCTGACCCTCAAAATCATCCATATCACATTCTTAGTATGAATGTATGAGTCTTGTTTTAAATATTCATTTTGTCTCTGAGGTGGCCCTAAGCATTGAGCTGATCACTCATCCAGGGATGTCCAAGTCCTTGTGTGGTCAAAAAGTATGTGTGTGATCAAGAGGTCGTGTCCCTGAAAAGCCTGAGTGGCGTGGGGTACGTAAAAGTACCTACAAAGGGAGAGGTTAAACTAAGGCAAAGAAAGAGAAACAGAGAATGAAATATAAACTGATTAATTAAAACTATATATTTAAAATAAGATAGGATAACGTTTAGTAATTTGGAGAAACCGTAAATTTCGTGACAAAATATTTAATTTTCGTAAAGACATACCTAACTAATGATTATTAAGTTCAATCCAGTGCACATACTTAAAACACAAAATGAATGACTGTGAAAAAAAAGCATTAGAATTTTTATTCAGTTTTATAAATATATCATGAAATAACCTCTGCCGCCAACGTAGCTCTCTTTACCCTATTACAAATGCAACAGTAAATTGATGCACATAACACTATTGCATATTTTATTACAATGTCGTGTGCAGCTGGGGGCAGAGGACAACAATAAAATTAATAGCCTTGAGTACCCCTCTCCCTCAAGCAATATGTTACTAATTAACTGCGCAAATTAAATGCAGGCAAATTTCGCGGTCTATTGCATTTTTCACTTCGTACATTACTGAATAGGACCAACCACATGGTCAGAGATTCTGTCTACTGTTCATGAGATCCCGGGTTCGATTCCCGATCAGAATACAGAAATGTTTTCTGTTTGCTCATGGAAATTAGGTTTAAGGACTCTCCTGGTGCTTCGTCATAATTTATCACTTATCATCGGAGTAATGTTTGAGTAACTCACTTTCAAGACGCCTCAACCTCAGAAGTGGGTTACATTTCTACCAATGCCAGGAGAGAAGCCAGAAATATTGAGGTATTGGACAAAAAAAACTGAATATGACAATAAACCAGACTTTACAAATAACCACACATATAACTTAACCAGAAGAAAAATATATTGAAATACATTTTTACAGTAGACCCTATTTTACATTACTGTATGAAGTTTGAGTGTAACGTTTTACGGCAGAGTTATGATTTTATTGGGCAAAGCCGAACTGAGATATGAGTTTGAAAAGAAATCGCAAAACACTTTCAATTCATGCAACGTACAATATTTTATTTCGTATTGTGTCAACTTTAATTACATCAATAAATGAATATTAAAATGTACGTATCCAACAAACAATACATAAGATATCTCTAAAATACATTTAGAATGAACTAGCCAGGACATACTACGCTCATTAGAGTTTTCATGTTGGAACGGATCGTGGAGGAGATTTCATTGATTTCTCAAGATAAAATTTAGACAAAATGAATTAACCCATAAAATGTAAAGTAATGAAATACATTTAAAAATCCAAAACTAAAGAAACATTCATGCGTTTTTTAGCAATTGGCACGAAATATCAGCTGGGTTATAAGCCCTATGTAACTGCCGCCTTTACCCCCAGAATATACGTCAGGCAGTCACTTGAGTTAGAGGCTGACTAGACCTCAGAGCTATGGTGCCGCCAAAAATCCTTACCCTATCTGGACTTGATACCACGACCTTCCGACTTTTAGCGAATTGCCTTAATCGAATACATTAAGGCGTGTCCCTAATTTAATAACACGTAATAATAAGTGCAATTATTAGCTCGCTTTCAATTTGTTCAGGCAAAATATGCTTCCAACAATCGCTAGATGCAAAATTGGATTCGTAAAAACAAAAATCCTGAATATGGTTTCTTTGAAAGGGAACTAAAGCCATGAATTCAGTAACATATATAAAAAAAAAGTCTGAACAAAATTGTCACCCCTTTCAATCTCACGCCCAGTTCCAAATTGCGACGCTAATAATCTTACCTATTAAAATGGGTCGTTAAATAGAATTATAACATAATAAGTTAAATTTTTCGCTCGTCATAAACTTATTAAAATAAAATAAGTTAATATGAAATATGCTTACAACAATCGCTGGACACACATTTCGATTCAAGTAAAACTCCTTATTAGGCCTATGGGTTCTTTCGGAAGAGAACTAAAGCCATGAGTCCCGTATCGTATAATTACAGCTCGCAAAAGAACTTTAGGCCTAATAAAGAGGCCTCTGATCAAAATTAGTCTGCCTTTTCACACCCAGATTTGAATTGCGACGCTAAAGCTGTTAAAGAGCGTCGTTAAATAAAACACACAATAAGTGGTATTTTTTCTCATTCAATTTTTTAAAGTAAAGTAATGTAAAATAAACTCCCAACAATCATTGAACATGGGTTAGTATGTAAAAATACTAAAGGGAAATTCAGAACAGAACTAGAACTGTGGAGCTACTGTCATATATTTACAGCAAGCAAAATAACCTACATAAAAAAGAGGTTTATGAGCAAAATGTGTCGGCCCTTTCATGCCTAGATTTGAAATGCGACGCTAATGATCTTAGATGCTAAAAACCGTCAATACATAGTGCAATTTTTCGCACCTCTACAATTTGTTGAAGTAAAATAATGTGAAATGTGCTCCCAATAATAGTTGGACACAAAGTTGGGTTCGTAAGGTTCATATTACGAGTATGGGAACTGTAGTAAGCATAGAAAAAAGTAAATACTTCTTGGAACATTCATGGTTAATACTATATCATGTTCAAGGTTTAAAAGTCAAGGTTTGAAATATAATAAGGACTAAAAGACGTATTTTCGTATTAAAGTTTCTTAGTTGGAAGTTGTTTGTAAAGTTATGTAAGATATATAATCAATGGGAATACGAAGAAAAATTAGTTACAGTATATGCAACATATGCTTCTTTTCACACGGTACTTTCTAAAACAAATTGACAAGATTGTCATAAAATTAAAAAAAGTTCCCACATGAAGAGCATTAACATTTTAACAGTTCATATTGCCAATATCATGCCAACTCAGAAATAAAACTGAAACCTTCCAGCACATTGTAGCGGATATATTTGACCCTAATTTAGTACAACGATTAATAAATAGATTAATAAATACGATTAATCAATAAAGAATGAACTGAATATAGAATAGAAAACAAATTAAATAAATATCTTATTGGTGAAATTTCCCACAAGTAGCAGTGGGAAACCTCAATGTAAGAGCCCATAAATATGTAGTCCCCAAATTAGACTGGAAATTCATAAGCTGGGTCTAGTTTGAAAAAAGTCATGTCTGGAGAAAACTTCATATTTCAAAATGTACAACCTAAACGTCCAAACGGGGTAAACAGCCCATACTACCCGTGAGATATAAAATTAAAAATATATGTGGGAGTTTAATAAATTTCCGCCCCTAGGAGACATGTGATTTAAAATAGTCAATCAAAATCAGAGTTAGGATGTACAGCCATATTTGAAAATAAAGGGACCGGACTTCGATACTAAACTCATGAGTACAAACAAACTAACACTTACACTTAACAGTTCGTGTAGAGAACACTTACATCAAATATTTCATAGCGACCGGTTAGATACTCGAGGATCTCAAATCATGGGACAGTAAATTCCTGCAAGTACAACGATTCTTTAACTACAAATGATAGTCCTCATGGAGTTAGGCGTCGAAAGTCAACACCAATTTAACTGTGGATAATGTATCGTGTGTATTTAAGCGCTAATTTAATTAATTAATTAAATAAAATAGTTATTTCATTCACGATTGTCTGTTTTCCACGCAACTCTCCTTCTGGTCCCGATATAGGCCTAGATGTGAATCTCAATGCTCTATCCTAAAATAATAGGAACCGACTGACTACCGTGCTAGGGCAATCAATCAACTCATATCAATTAAAACAGTGAACTCAAGTGACAATTAACAGCCATTTAAAAAATAATGCCCTAACATGTACGCCTACATTGTTACCATCAGGCTAACATATTGCCTGAAATTGTATTTTCATTTCACTGAATTTTTTTCTCTTTTATATCCCTTATTATGCTGATGTCATTTCATCTCACTTCTAGCAACTGATCAATTTTAAGCAATCTATCGAAGTATAATACAAGTAAATCTGAAAACATAACTTTTCATGAGAGTTTATTAATATTTAATTAAAAGTCGGAGATTTCTATTATTTCTTACCGGCCGCGTTGGTCTAGTGGTTATGTTCTTTACCTCCTGTCCCAAAGGTCGCGGGTTCATAACCGGCCGGAGTCGATAGATCTTTAGGATGGAAAAATCTAGGGACAAGTTCTCCGGGAGGGACTTTGAGCAGTGTGTCCTGAGTCTGAAGATGTTCAATCTCGTAAAATAATCGCAAGCCTGAATAAAAAAGGCCTCTATGAAAAATTTAACCGGCTTTCATCCATTCAAGTAATACCTTAGTTACCTATTACATGTCTCATTGAGGTGATATGCTAACCACATGCCACTCGTTGGCATCTATAGATAAATAAGCGTAACTAAATTAGCTTGGTTAAGAAACTCCTCTAGGGAGCACCTATGTCTCCACGCGGTACGTATGGGTTACATACATTTACATACACCTACACAAGAACTATCTACCATAAGAAATTAGCTGCCACTTAAGATCTTTACACATATAATAAAAGAAGAAAAATGCTGTATTTCTGACAAATGAATCATCGAAATAAAAGTCACTAAAATCGGACTTATGTTTTTTTACCCTAATCCCACAGTAATTTAAGTCAGCTTGAAATAATAATAATAATAATAATAATAATAATAATAATAATAATAATAATAATAAAACACATACACAATAAAAAATAAATGTTAAGAGATCATTTGAAGGTGTCTTTCAAATTTTGTTTTCATGGTAAAGTGATCAGTCACTCCATATACGGTTCTTGGTAACAAATCGAAGCCACGGCAGGTTTTTTGTGGGATTTCTCCCGTTTTTTCTCAGCAAAATAAAACTTCTGCAATTCTAGTACAAATAACAGTCCTTAGTACTACTAAAAACATAAAGAAGGGAGGGGGAAGTATTGTAACAGTATGAAAATAATGAGGAACATGTGTGTTTTATATAGACTACAAACAAATAACTGAAATTAAATGGAAAGTTGAGATAGAAATAACCCAAAATACACTACATCAACAATATATAACGTTAGAAAGCAGTTATTAATATTATGGGTTAATAAACATGTAGACGAACACATGTCGGTAGTACAAATAATAACCGATGTTATCCGAGAAGTATCGATAAGTATAATTAGTAGACCCTAATTAGTTACTCACTTGTTTTCCGTTCCATGATCCATGGACTCTTATTTGAACTAGAATAGTCAACAGTTCATTCCAACACTACTCCATACTTACGTAATCCATTTAGTTTAATTTCATAAAATATTTCATCCCATCTCATTACTCAATATGAAATTACATAGTTATAAAGAGTAATAAATATTTCTGACAAAACAACATTGATATGATAATAAACTCACTCTACAGTACTAACACGAGCATCTTTCAAGGATGGTGGGGAAGGGTTGTATCCAAGGATTTACCAGCTAGTCAAATGATGTAATATCTCCTAGGACCGTGGCAAGAACACATGATTTAAGTGATCATTTCCTCTAGAATAGCATACAAAGGAATATGTCGTATTACGGTACATCATTTGATGTGATGACAGAAACAATCAGCATTAGCCATTGATGCGTGATCTTATAATACCGATATTTACCCGCATACCTCATCCCCTATTTTTTTTTCGTGAATGGAATCTCCAGATTTTTAAAAATATACACACAATTTATTAATTTCGTTACCCTACATGGAATTAATGGATTCTCATTGGTCAATATACAGGTTTGAATAAACCTCAACGGAACACATCATGAATCTTATAAAAGTTGAATATACAGGTTTATCAAAATTAGGCTCAATTTCAGTATTCACAAGCATTAATACACAAATTTATCAAGTTAATAGATATAGAGGCACACTAGTTATCAGTGGTGAAAGTACCCCATTATGAGTAATAAAAGCCCATGAGTCATGGATATAATAAAGATCCAAAATTCGTAGCCAATGACACGAATATGTAGTGGGCTATTCCTAGACTCCAACTTACTTTATCGCTAAACGTTTCCAAAATGAATTTTATAGATAGTTAAGTGGACCAATATAGATACAGAGTGGAAGTAAAATCGCTCCCTAGGAACAAACCCGAGCTTTCCAGCCGTATGTATACGCTTTACCGCCTTAAATGTAAGTCTATGTCGTGACGAAGACTATATTTCTATCTTACATGTCTAAATTTAGTCTGAATGCTGTATAACATCTTATAGTTAGCATTTTTATTTAACAGGAACGGATTAGGTCGCAATTCTATTCTGAGCGTGAAAGGGAGAATATTTTGCTCGGGGCTTCTTATTTCAAGCGTGAGGTTATTTTGAGAACAGTAAATCTAAGCCATGAGTCCTACGCATTTAGTTCTCTTCCGAAGGAACCCTTATTCACGGTTTTTACGTTCTCAAAAATCTGTCATCTGTCGGCTCCGCTGGGTTTGAACCCATGGACCGTGAAACCAGAAGCTAGCATGGTAACTACTAAGTCCACCAGGAACAAAGAATAATATCCAGACACCGTTGTGCTCTGCATTAATATTATCTAACTGGATAATACGGCAAGACTCAATAAAATAATACAGACGAGACTTCACTGCCTGAAGACTATTTATTTTAGGGTTAGAAACAGATAACATACGTGTGCTTACGGAACTTCACAAAATATTATACAACAAACTCTTAAGGCTTGTAGGGTTTATGAACCATACTGACACCTCTTTCACACTTCATTGTGAAACTGTATCCTTTATCACGCGTTTTTGTCATACTCATTATATTTAATTTCCTTTATCAAAATCTAAGATTCTTTTTATATTTGAATGTGACCTTTAGTAGTATTTTGACTTATTCTGTTTTGTTAAACCAACATTAGACATAAGTAAAAATATGTCGTATATAAATAGATTTTTCAAGCAAAAAATAATATAGGCCTAAATGTCCTGTAAATTATGGTATGTTATTAAGATACAGAGTATGACTGTAAAACATTAGCTCGGAGTGGAATGTACGGAGAGCTTTTGTCAGCGTATATATGAACCTTCGGTTTCGATAGTGCCAGTGAGTTAGTTATGAACAAAATCACATAACTACATATTAATGTTAAAAAGGAAACGAATAAATTAAATGAATTTAAATCAACATATCGCCTTTGTAGTTCAAGAAGGCTTCATAGGATAGATCTAGAGTAACTTCAAGTTCATCTAAATAAACATTTTTGTGCTTTAGAAACTTCTTAAGTCATAAATCACGTCCGTCGTCTTAAAGTATTATCTAGAGGAATTCGTCCATTTGGCTCAGGCGGTAATGTTTGAAACTCACATAAGGGAAAAATGGGTTTAAGACCCAGTGCCAACCAAACTAAAAGACAGAATTTTCTTAGTTTTCCTCAGTCGTCAGGGTAAATTCTGAGTTGAAATTTAGTTACCAGGACTCATTTTATCACATTCGCCATTTCATAGTAAAATTAAGTAAAAAGGTTATTTTCTACATAAAACGCACGATACAAAAGAAAAATACTGTCTGTTGGATAGATCTAAATTTCCTAGACGCGATATGGCATTACCATTATGTTATAATATCTATAAATAAGAATGGAATAAGAATATCCGATACAGCACTTCTAATGTAAGCAAATATTCTCACGAAGTATAACTTAAAACAACAAAACAGGGAAAAAGTTTCTTAAAGGATATTTTGCTAAGTAGATCAAGCTTTTTTTCGTGAATATGATAAAGGATAACATTAGTGCGTTACATTTTCCATAGATATCATCGGAAAATATAAAAAGTTTTAATGTGAATTCACTATTGCACAAAATTATTGGTGGAACAACGTTGTTAAAATGTTAGCATATTATTAAAATATGTTACATTTTTTTAATAACTATTGCACAAAATTATTGGTGGAACAACGTCGTTAAAATGTTAGCATATTATTAAAATATGTTACATTTTTTTAATAACTTAATGAAACTATTTCCAAAATCAAGCCATTAGAATAAAAACATAGCAAAATGTTAGTGAATTTCTATCATCTGGTGATGAAACACGCCCTTAGCCTCTGGAGTCTGTGATTTTTTTCAAGGTGCATAAATACATTATATAATGGAAATGGACATCTAATGACAAATGAGGGAAATTTTGAGGAAGTGGCTGAATTCAAATACTTAGGAACAATAATCACAAATAGGAATGAGATGCAAAAAGAAATTAATTAAACATAGGCTCAATTCTGATAAATGCGTGCTATTATGCATTGCAGAGACTCTTGATGTCCTAACTCCTTTCAAAAAACGTTAAACTGAAAATATATAAAACTATTATTCTACCAGTTATATTATATGGATGCGAAACATGGACTCTTACTTTAAGGGAGGAAAGGAGATTACAAGTATTTGAGAATAAAGTATTTAGGAACATTTTTGGACCAAAGAGAGATGAACAAACAGGTGAATGGAGAAGACTACATAACAATGAACTACATGGTCTTTATAGGAAGCCAGATATAATAAGAACAGTTAAGTCTCGTAGACTGCGATGGGCAGGACATGTTGCACGTATGGGGAATGAAAGACTTGCATGGAAGCTTCTTGTAGGAAAGTCAGAGGGAAAACGCCCAGTTGGTAGACCAAAAATGAGGTGGGAGAATAACATTAACTATGATTTGAGGGAAGTAGATTATACAGGGAATGATTGGAAAGCATTATCTCAGAATAGGGATGTATGGAGAGCTTATGTCCGCGCGGCCATGAACCTACAGGTTCGATAGTGCCAGTGAGTAAGTAAGTAAGTAAGTAAGCAAGCAACATAAAAATTTAAGATTTAATCCTCGAACGCTTTATGTCTCTGGGAAAATCACACAAGGTTTGCTTAGCTTCGTCAGAAAATCGTTTATCTTATCTACAAATTTGAGTTAGCCAGGTGTTCAACAAGCACATGGGTGTTTATCAACATTTTCTGATTCAATCTCTCGTGACGCTTGACTGTATGTAACATTAGTCAGAGTCGTGTGTTCATTCGCGTATCTTATTTTTAATTAAATGCCACTATGCATAACACTCACTGATTAATTCCTCGTGATTGCGGATCACATGCAAAATTCACCTCGTGATGCGGATCACATGCAAAATTTACCTCGTGATTGCAGATCACATTCAAAATTTACGTCATTTCAATTAATATCACTACTAAACTATTGAATTGTTGGGATTAATCTGATTCGTAATTTAATTTCAATTTAATTCGGTACTAAACTTTTGGAATATTGCTATTAATATATGTTTCGTAATATAATTTCAATAGTATGCATAATATTTAATAGGAAATAAGGAACAAGAAAAAATAAATAAAGGCTTGGCATCGGTACATGACAGAATAAATAAGTAAAACATTCGGAAAAATAAAATAAACAAATAAAAATAGAAAATGATAGTGTGGTGAACGAGCGAAGAACAAAAATGGGATAGAGAGATAAACTAACGAAATAAATATTGCAACGGAGCGGCACGGTTACTTGAAGAGCAGCGCACCGGAATGTGAATTTTTTTTCACTCCTGCAGTCGAGTATCCGTACAGTATATGCCAATTGTTTCTATTTAAACATAAAAAAGTCTATAAATTGAAAGTGCAATAGAATATTTGCTTCATCATTTATTGAATAGCATATTTATGGTGTAAATTAATAGTTTTTTAGGACATAACAGTATATATATAGGCCCTACACGTCCTGTGAGTCAATAAAATGTTTCATCAAAAGAATAAAATGGGCATAATAAATCAATTTTACGTCTTAACTACATTAGAATCTATAGTTCAGGAAACATTTGAAAAACACGAAGAACCTGAATTTGAGGATGACCAGTTTGCGTATTTTCTGGCAGAAATTATAGAACAAAAATATTGGAATGGGTTAGAGGACGTTAGTGAAAATACTTTAGATTTCGAAGATTATGCTACTGGCAGTCAGAAGCTCACACAGGCTGGGTGTTCTGAAGACTTTGAATTTGCCAACGAATCCAGTGAGGAACGTGACAATTCAAGTAGCTTTGAGCCGTCTACTATTAAAAAACCTAAACTTCGTAAGAGTACGTCTATTCTGAAGAAACTTTGGAAAAAAATTTATGAATATAGGATGCCAGGGAAATCTGGCCAGCAGTCCTATTCACAAATAATACAAAAATTTCCATAATTAATAACCGAAATGTAAGAATAGGTTTGAATTATATAGAAAATAAAACATATTATCTAGCTTCACAATTAAAAAGCAGGGACCGCTACAAAATCGCCTAATTTAAAAACTACATCCTTATTAAGTTTCGAGATTCTCGAGATCGGGGATTGACAGTGCACTATTGGCATTTACAATCGTGGGCTCTTTTCCGAGCGAAGGAATTGGGTTTGAATGAATTTAAAGCTTCAAATTCATTCATTTCAAATTTCAAAAAATGAAAAACATATATCTTCAAGAAAAATTACCAAATTTGTCACTGTCAAGGGCATTGAAAACGAAACTCAAACTATTGAGAATGCAAACATTAATCAGATCATTCAAGAAAACTGCATACCAACAAAGAATGTGTGGAATTGTGACCAAAGTCAATTTAATTATGAAATGACAGTAAACAGAACACTGGCAGTCAAAGGCAAAAAGCTCACTGTTGCTACAGTTCAAAACCCATGGAACTGCACATTCTTACATGATACATGTTCTTTTTCAATGTGTGGGCAACTTGGGAAGAGGATATACCTCTGTTTTCAAGAACCTACTGGAAACAAATTTGGGCCCAAAGTTCAGAAGAAGATAGAACAGAATACACCTTCAAATGTGTATGTCGACTGTAGTGCCAGTGGAAAAATGACAAAAGAACATTTGAAAACATTCTTAAAACATGTGTTTAGTGAAAACATTGAAATGGATTCACTTTTAATATGCGATTCGTGGTCCGGGCATATGGACGAACAATTGGTACAGGACTGTTTACCCGATTAAAATGTAAGGCTGAAAATTATTCCTGCAGAAGCCATCAAATATATATAACCACTTGATGTTTTTTTCTTTTCTTTTTCCGTCAATATAAGATCTATGTGCGACGACTTGAAGAGTATGTGCGTCTAAAATCAGATGGTGACGTGAAAATGTCTAACAGATTCTTTATTATAAAACTGCATTTCTTTGTATATAATCAACTGCCAGCAGAAATTTACAAAGATATGCGTAATTACGCTTGGAAAAAGTCTAGCTATAACCTCGACTAAAGTGTAACGAGATTCACAAATGTGATTGAAAATTCATTTGGCATTGATTTTAGTGAATGTGCCACATATAACTGCTCCAGGATTGCCATCATCAGATGCTCATGGTGTTCGCAAAAACGTTGGTTACAACGATTTCATCGAAGACCCTCATTATCACCATTGATGTTATTGTATATGACTGTTTAACTCATGCCCTAAATGGGAGTCAATGACCAATCACATTTCAAGATTTTTTATTTACAACCAATCACAATCGTGTTTCGCCTAGAATTTGCCTACTAAAGTTTATCATAAGTAATGCCACGAGTGATTTCCAAATTATTTGGAAATCGAGTGGCATTTGTTAGAACTATTTAACGAATACAATTAATCTGTTTACTCTAAAATCATTATTTAAATATAGTTATTTTAAAATATTTATATATTTAATGTAAACGGCGATGTTTTAAAACAAACGAGAAACGATTGGTACGCTTCATTTGCTTCTTTTGTTCGTCACTGCAACCAGATCATACTATTTATTGTCAAAGGAACGCAATATTGTAAAAATGCACTCTAGTGGAGAAAAATTAAACACATCAAACTGTATATTAATTCATTTCTGATGTCCTATGATGTAAATATGACAATTATATTTTTCTGGGAAAAAATACATTTAAGAAAGTGCAAACAGTGGTTTCTTTTTTTTTCTTTTTTTTTGTGGTAGCCTATAATCAACTGCTACAAATGTTTTTATATTAACTACCGCATGCGATATGTGTTGACATTCATGCTCTATATACACAATCTGGTAGCCGTAGAGTGGGTCAGTCACTGCAAGATAAAGCTATGACCTTTTCAGAATGTTAAAAAGGAGGTGCTTTCTTTTATTATGATAAACTTCTTCTTCTTCTTCTTCTTCTTCACTTCCTGGTTTAGGCAAGAGTTGCCTGTTCCGTCTTGACTAATAGATCTAAGACCATCTCTTCCGAGGACGTCCGACATCTCTTCTTCCTCTTGGAAAATATTGGAAGATTTTATTTAGTAATCTACTTTCTTCCATTCTTTCTACATGTTCTTTCCACTGTATCTTGTTGTTAAATATATTTTCTTTTAGGGAGTAGATCTGCAGTTCTTTACGGATATCCTCGTTTCTTATCTGGACCATTCTAGTGCAGCCTTTTACTCTTCTTAAAAATTTCATCTCGGCTGCTTGGATTTTACTTTCTTGTTTGGTAGTGGTAATCCAAGATTCACTCCCATACAAAAGGACAGGGACAGCCATTGTTTTATAAAATTTTAAATTTTGTTTGTTTATGGGCCTTATTATTCAATGTTCTATTTATTGTACCACAAATAGCTTGAAACTGATGTGTTTTGTGTTCAATATCTTTATCATACCTATAGCTAATGTCACATCCTAAATATTTAAAGTGGGATACTTGTTCAATAATTTCGTCTCTAATTACTATTTTTACACGCAGAGTATTTCTTCCACAAAATGCCATTACTTTTGTTTTACTTATTGAAATTTTAAAATTATAATCGTTACATATTGCATTTAGTTTGTAAGCAGCCAATTGTAACAGATCTTCATCATGGTGTAGTAAGACTAAATCATCTGCGAAAATTAAGTTATTAATACTTGAGTTATTGTGCAATTTAAGGCCTTTGTCCATTATAATTTTCCATTGTTTCATAATGTCGTCGATATATATATATATATATATATATATATTAAAAAGAGTGGGCGATAGACTACACCCTTGTCTAACTCTTTGATTTATTAAAATTTCTTCTGACCTTTTTCCATCAGTTTTTATCACTACTTTAGTTTCTTCATATAAGCCTTGGGCTGATTTTATTAGATGGTGTGGATATCCTCGTTCCTTAATTATTTCCCATAGTATAGATATATTTTTCTGTCAAAGGCCTTTTCAAAATCAATGAACAACATATATGTTTGGCAGGTTAAATTCTCTTCTCTTTTCAATTAGTCCCTTTATAATAAACACATTATCACTACAGATCTTTCTTTTCTAAACCCTGCTTGTTATTATTCTAAGAGTGTGTCAGATATCTTCTTCAATCTATTATTTATTATTTTTGCATATAATTTATAAGTGGAGTTCAATAAGCTGATACCTCTATAATTTTTACTATCTAAACTATTTCCTTTTTTTGAAGAGGGATATGACTTCTCCTATCTTCCAATTTTCAGGTATTTTACATGTCTTCCAACATTCGTTTATGATAAACTTTAGTTGGTAAATTCTAGGCGAAACACGACTGTGATTGGTTGTAAATCAAAAAAATCATTGTAACGTGATTGGTCATTGACTCCCATTTGGGGCATGAGTTAAATAGTCATAATAAAGAAAGCACCTCATTTTTAACATTCTGACTAGGCCATAGCATTATTTTGAAGTGACTCTCTAAGAAATACGGCTACCAGATTGTAGGCCTATATATAGTGCATGAATGATAATACATAGCGCATGCGGGAGATAATATAAAAACATTTGTAGCAATTGATTATACCACCAAAAAATAAATAAACCACTGTTTGCACTTTCTAAAATGTATTTTTTCCCAGAAAAATGTAATTGTCATATTTACATCATAGGACATCAGAAATTTATTAATAGACAGTTTGATGTGTTTCATTTTTTCTCCACTAGAGTGCAATTCTTACAATATTTCGCTCCTTTGGCAATAAATAATATGATCTGGTTGTAGTGATGAACAAAAGAAGCAAATGTAGCGTACCAATCGTTTCTCATTTGTTTTCAAACATCGCCGTTTACATTAAATATATAAATATTTAAAAATATATTTAAATCATGATTTTGTGAGTAAACAGCTTAATTTTATTCGATAAATAGTCATAACAAATGCCACTCTTCATTTCCAAATTCTCATAAGTAATGCCACGAGTGATTTCCAATTTATCTAGAGAATTTGGAAATCAGAAGTGGCATTTGTTAGGACTATTTAACGAATAAAATTAAGCTCTTTACTAGAAAATGATTATTTGAATATAGTTACCGGTGTTTTAAAATATTTATATAGTTAATATAAACGGCGATGTTTGAAAACAAATTAGAAATGTGAGGTTATGTATATTCACTGCAACTCGATCATATTATTTATTGCCAAATAGGATCACAATATTGTAAGAATGCACTCTAGTAGAAAAATAATGAAACACATCAAACTATTATAATTAACATTATAGGTTAATCATTTATATTTTGAATAAACAACTCAGTAAAATCACTGAATGTATTCATTATTTGCTATATTCAATGTATTTGTTGGAGGAAAATAATGGTGTAACCTGTTCAGAATATTAAAAAAGGAGGAGCTTTCTTTATCACGAAATCAGGAGCTGATAAAGAGAAAATCGATCAAGAGCGAGGTAAAACACGACTGTCATTGGTGTAAAACAGAATTAATTGAAACGTGATTCGTTATTGACTACCATTTGCGACACGAGTTAAATAGTCTAGATGAATTTATCGATAATTTGGAAATCGCTCGTGGCATTACTTGTGATAATTTGTTTTTGTTACTCCAGTACACGAAATTATAACCGATTCTGAATTTCAATTTTAAAAAAGTATACAGTGCTCTGCTATCTGTATATATTAATAAAAACAATTATTAATGTTAAGAAGGAGGGAAACTAATATTTACGTTATTCGCACCGCTATAGCTAGGGCGCTAGCAGCACTTGTGCTTGAATCCAGTTGCAATGGGCAACCGTTACGATCCGGTCAATGAGACGCAATTGAAATTCAATGACAAATAACACGAGTTTTATTAAATTTGCAGCAAAATGACTAACGACATCATATTTAATGTCAATAAATTAACATATCCTCCAATTTTTGTTACAATCAAACTGGTCCAACATAAGTACTTCCCTTGCAAGGGAACTTTTTGGACCATAGAGAGATGAACAGACATGTGAATGGAGTGAGTTACATGGTCTTTACAGGAAGCCAGATATATACATACACTAAGAACAGTCAAGTTATGTAGACTACGATGGGCAGGACATGTAGCACGAATGGGGAATGAAAGAGGTGCATGAAAGCTTCTTGTTGGAAAACCAGAAGGAAAACGCCCAGTTGGTAGACCAAAAATGATGTGGGAGAATAACATTAATCATGATTTGAGGAAAGTAGATTATACAGGAGATGATTGGAAAACATTAGCTGAGGATAGGATGTATGGAAAGCTTATGTCCACGCGGCCATGAACCTACGGGATCGATCGAGCAGTGAGTTAATTAGTTTTTAATGGAATTTTAATTTAATTCGCTACTACACTACTGAATTATTGCGATTAATCTATGTTTCGTAATTTAATTGGGTCATTCCACACAACATTTAATTTTTTTTTTCAGCGAAGTATTCATATTTTTTTTTATTTTTAGTATGTTAATAAATAGCGGGGTAAAGTTAATATACATAAGTATCGTAACATCAGTGGTTTAGTTGCAATAAAGAGAAGAAATTTGGAGGCTTTGCCATATGTATTCAAATATATAAATTTATAATGTTATATTTATTTTAAAAAATTATCTGTATGCCATTCTAAAGAGGAATGTGCATATAATTGGTTAATTTTATAACATTAGGATGTCAATCTAAAATAATAATTTAGTGATATTCACATAAAATCAACAATGGATTATTAAAAATAATATTTTAGCATAAGTGATTTAAAACAAATATTTTATATATATATATTTTCACAGTCAACACTTTTTTATCATTTAATATTTTGTTTAGTACAACATAAATCAATGTCATAGCTAGTATTTAAATTTCATGATTGAGTCTACCGAACTGTGGCAGTTAATTATAAAGATAAGGATTATTTGCGTTTAAGGTTAAAAGTTGCATCCCAGGCGATGTAACTGAAAATTTCTGTATAGTTTCCTCGCCCACATTAACTTTCAATGCGGAAAAACTGCGAACTGAAAGAATATGGTAAGGGATGGAGGTAGTAGACCCTTGTTTTAGGTTGCAGTGACAGTGTTATTTTATGTTAGTCGTGCATAGTCAGTTGTTAGTGACAATGTCAAGTGCGAAGGTTAGACCCTATATTCACAGTATATAAACATTTAAGTCTGACAGACAGTAACTGGAAATCAGTGCTGATTTAATTTCTCTGTACATAACATCTATCCAGAAACCCGTAGACCTACAAACTCCGATGATCTTTCATTAACTTCATCTCCTATTTCAAGTAGGTTACCACTATATTTTGCCAATGATTATACCACTTACCCAGTCATTTGCTTATACCAAAGGTGGAAGGAGACACTTTCCCCATCTTCACCACTAGCGCCATTGCTTCCCCTCACTGGCTAAAAAGTTAACGCGGTCGAGCAGGAGAATCGCTACTTTCCATTCTGATGGGGATAGAGGACTTTAAAATTCCACCTTGAAGTGCAAAGGCTAATGTCTCCGTCCGAATCAAGAACCCTGAGTAACTTGACGCTTAGTAGTATCGTCGGGGTAAATTTCGGTGAAATCTGGGGGGCTCCATTTAAACGATTCTACTCACCTCCACGTGGAATTTCCCCTAATTGTTAAGAATTAATAGTGAAGGTCCTGCCCTTTGGCAGAAATGTATTAATTAATGACCTTCAGTTAGTTGTGTATCCGTTCTTATGCTACCCTCTGCTGTCTTCGGCAGTGACCTTGGCATCCTGCTGACCACGGATCCAGGTAGACCCGCCACTGGGCACCTGTCTAATGTGTAGTTCATAGTTTCTGCTACATACCCACAAGCGATCGGCTCAGGATATTAATTTTTAAGCCCATATAGTTGTAAATCCTACAAAAAGGTAGAATAAAAACGTGAAAAAAAATATGTCTTTAACAGAGAACATAAACAGATGTCTGACTGGCAATGTCGTATCTCTTATTTTATGTTTGTACATTGTAATTTTTTTATTAACCTCAATAAACAATTTTTACAAAAAATTAATACAACATTTTATTATAAAAAAATGAATTCACATATATTTTCTGTTATTCACTTTGTCTTTCACTTGTTTGTTTTCCTTTTAGTATAATGTTTATGTAACGGGTGGTCATAAAGTCTCGATCCATTTCTGTGTTAACGTAATTATTTTCTTTTTTTTTTTAGCATAATCAAAAAACATTCTGACGATAGAAAAACGCGACTGCGCTGATTATCTTATACCGAGGTGTGACAGGCGTTCACTCGCAAATTGCACAAACCAGGATCAACACGAGCAAACATACAGTTACTTCTTCTTCTTCTTCTTCTTCTTCTTCTTCACTTCACGGGCTAGGCAAATTGTCTGTTCCGCCTCACAGTTGTTCTGTCCATCTTTTCACTAGCCTTCCTACATTCCTTGAACCTCTTGGCTTGTAATTGAATGCTGCTCTCGGTTAATCTTGTTACATTCATTATTTTCACATGTGTAAACCATTTCTCTCTATATTCTCTGATTTTCTCATCCAATGGATATATATTTAACTCTGTTCTTATATCTTCATTCCTTATCCGATCCAATCTTGTGCATCCTTTTTTTCTTCTAAGGAAGTTCATTTCTGCGCTTTGTACTTTGCAATTTTTTGGTCATTACCCAAGTTTTGCTCCCATAAAGTAATGCAGGAACTGCCAATGTTTTATAAAACTTCAATCTAGTATCTCTTCTTGTTTTATTCTTTAATGTTTTATGTATAGTTTCGCATATCATTTGAAATTTCGACAGTTTCATATGTATGTCTCTTTCAGTTTTTGTGTTTACAGTAAAATTACAACCCAAATAATTAAAATGTGTTACTTGTTCTAGAGGTTTGTTGTCTATTACGATTTTTGATCTTATATGATCGTTTCCCCAAAATGCCATTATTTTTGTTTTTTCTTTTGTTATTTTGAAATTATATTCTTGGAATAACCGATTTAATTGATGTAAAGAGTACTGCAAATTATTTTCATTTTCTTGAATAATAACCAAATCGTCAGCATACATTAAAACGTTTAATATTTTAAAATAGTCCATTCTTATACTTATATTTACAATACTTTTCCAATTTTGGATGATGTCATTAATATATAGATTAAAAAGGGTAGGTCTTACACCTCTATTTATTAAAATAGCTTCGGTCTTTGATGTGCCTGTATTTATTATAATTTGAGACTTTACATACAAACTTTTTATCACATAAATTAATTTTGTGGGGTAGCCATGTACTTCCATTATTTTCCATAACTTATCTCTATCAACACGATCAAATGCCTTCTCAAAATCAATAAAAGCAACATGCGTCTGTAGGTTATGTTCTCTCCTTTTTTCAAATATTTGCTGTAACAGTTACTTCACAATAAATTGCAAAGAATTGGGAACGTTGCTGATGAACCACGCTCCGGGAGACCTTTCGTACCAAAAGAGATTGTTCAGCGAATCAGAGAATCAATCGAAATAAGCCCGAGAGAATCAAGTCGTCGTTTAAGCAATGAGTTAGATGTGCCAAAATAAACGATTTTGAAAGTTTTACACTTTACGTTAAAATAAAAGCGTATCACATTCAGATGCTCCACAAATTAGACGCAGAAGATTACGCAGCTCGTCAGGCTGCGCATTATGATTTGATAGCGGCTGCATACAATGAGGATCTTATGGATAACATCCTGTTCAGTGATGAGACCACTTTCCACATATGTGGCAAAGTTAGTAAACATAACACCCGAATATGGAGTATTGAGACACACCGAAAGTGTATGTATGGCTTGGAATTACGAAGACCACAGTGTATGGACCCTTCATGTTCACAGAACAGACAATGGCAACAATTACCTTACATTCTCAAGTTATTCCTCGAACCACAGCTACACCAGAATGGACCCTGGACTTCTTTGCTTGGGATTCATAAAGGATAAGGTGTAAAAGACAAAGGTAGGAGTCTCCAGGATCTTAAGACTCGAATTCGCAATGCAGTGACAGCTGTTTCCACCCGCTATGCTTCAAAAAGTCTTTCGGGCTACTCTCGAACGATTGGAACAATGCTTCGAAATGGACGGAGGCCATGTTGAAATACGATGAACATGTATACATACCTTGACAATAAACATACATAAAAGTCATCAAACTGAGTTCATTATTTCTTGGAAATGGATCGAGACTTTATGACCACCCTGTATATATATTGTTTTAGTTCATATAAGTTTTCACATTGTGTATGATTGAATTTCCTTCCTAATTCCTAATACTTTTGTCTTAACATTTCCCGGAAATGTTCTGAGTTGGGATTAGCTGTTGTAAGTTGATAGTGTACAGATCATATTGCTGTGCATGATTTGACAAATATATTTTTTTTCAGTTGGTGGGTCTATTCCCAATGAAGTTTGGTGCCATTCATGTAGATGTGAGTTAGGTCATATTTTCTTCAAAATATTTTTTTGCTTCCTCCCACGCTAGTTTTGCTGATCCACAGTTGGTCAATCGGTGTTTCAGAGTATCAATGTATCCGAATTTTTTGCATGCAGGGGAGTCCACCAAGTTATGGCGATGTTTTTTTTCCCCTCCGTGGGTATAATTTTGTTAAATAACAGTATACTATGGATTTCCATTCTATAGGAATGTTTGCTTGATGTAAATTTTGCCATATTTTTGCCCATCTATTATTTGGAAAAGTATTAACTATATTTGGAGTCTGGAGTGTTTTTATTATGTTTTTTGTAGATATTTGTTGTTTCCATTGTATCATTTATCGAGAATTCCAAATTATCATAATCTATTTCTTTTAGGTTTTCTTGCATGGCTTGCAGTAATTTAGATTGTTTATTTTTTAGTAAGCTGATTTGTCTTTTACAAAAACCATTGTCCATCGGATCACTTTCCCTTTTTTCGCTCTTATGATATTCCTTATTAGTAGGGTTTGAGATTTTTCCTTGACCGCTATCAATTGTAGTCCACCTTTCTTATATGGTAGGTATAGTTGTTCTTTCTTTAACTTATATAAATATCCATTCCATGTGTAATACCTAGCCGTTCGTTCCAGGATGTTGGCATATTTTATTGGAAGGGGTAAAATTTGTGCCAAATACCATCATTTTGATAGAAAAAATAGATTAACATTCCATATCCTTGCCATTAAGTTCAGTTCTCTATGTATTTCTGTGAACATTCTTACTCTAACTATCGCTGTTGTTTTTGCCCAGTTTTTTTTTTCAATCATCGCATTAAAGGAAGCACATACTGTTAGTCCTACAATTTTTTCTTCCTTGGTTATCGATATATTACAGCATGTTTGTGTGTTAGGCCATTTGCCTAGAGGCAGGACGAACGATTTTGTTTAGGTTAGGATTTGCCGTGGAGGCTTCGCAATATGTTTGTATTATCTGTGGGATTTTAATGCAATCATCTGCATTTTGCAGCAGTATCAAAACATCGTCGGCATATACTTTGCAAATGAATAGTGGCGTAGTTTGTCGTGGTGTCTTAAACATCTTCTGATGTAACATTCGCATTAGAGGCTCAATGCCTAGGGAGAATAACAACATTGATAATGGACATCCTTGTCGGACTGAAGATGTCATTTGAATGCGTTGTGTGAAGAAACCTTTTACTTGGATTGAGCTGTATGAACCTTTGTAACTATTCATAATAGCCTTCCTGATTTTTTCTGGAATGCAGGTATGTTCCATTATTTTTTGTAAATATTGGTGATTGACATGATTAAATGCTTTACTAAAATTTACTGATAGTAAAGCACCACTTTTCTCTTGATATTCTTCATAATATAAAATTGTATCTCTTATGCATGTCAGGTTGTGCATTATCGTTTTGTTCGGTATACTGCACGTTTGACCAATTTCTAACACATTTTGAAAGGCAGGTTTAAGTCTGTTGGCTAATACTTTCATGAATAGTTTGTAGTCTGTATTTAACAGTGTAATCGGTCGATAGTCTGATATATTTTTTGGATTCTTGATTTTAGGTATAAGTGTTATTATTCCTTCTCCAAACCAGTCTACCATCGTTCCATTTTCTAGAATATAATTAAAGAGTTCTGCTAAGTTTTCCTTCACCAGCATCCTAATACTCTTAAAAAATTGATATGTTAATCCATCAGGTCCTGGGTTGTCTTTTTTTTTGTACTGTCTAGTGCTACTTTTATTTCTTCTTCCGTTATTGAGCATTGAAGTTCTTCTTGTTGTAGTAGACTCAGATGACTTGTTATGTATGAAAGCATGTGTTTAATTTTTGTTTTTGAATGAGTTGCTGCCGTGCATAGTGTCCTAAAATATGTTTCTACTTCTCTAATAGACTCAGCGTTGGATGTAATGTTTTTACCATCTGCTGTTTGGAGGTTCGAGATGTATTTTCTTCTTCCATTTCGTTTTTCTTTTATCAAATGATAAAGAGCACAACATTCGTCTTCGCTGACTGTCGGGGTTCTTGCCCGTATAATTGTTTCATTCATTAGTTGATTATAAATTATACATGTTTTCTCTTTTTTTTTTTAATGTCTAACCATTTATTACCAGTTGTTCTTTGTGCTTCGTTCCGTTCATTTAGTACCTTATAGTAAAAATGTAGCGTCGGACAAATATCTTGTGCTCGAAGTATTCCTGCATATTTATAAAATGATTTAACACTGGGCTATATGATGTTCATCAATTTTTGCATGATATTAGGCTATATTTTGAATTTCGTGCTCTATTGTTAAGTTTTGCAAAAGTCTCTGTAAACTGTTGTCGGTATTCTTGTATTTGTAATAGAGATTCGTTTCGTTTCCAGTAGCTTTCTCAAATACAGTGAATCTATTGAAGCAGGAAACGGATACAATATTTCGAGTTTGGTTTTCAATTGAATACGTGTTTAAGTTGGAGTATACTTTCAATAATTTCATGATAATATTAAATCATTGTAGGCTTTCACGGCCGGCGTCTTGATCCATATTTGGTTCGTCTTCCGGGCTTATAGGCCGTGGTCTGGTTGTCTTCTTACTCGACGTTTCGTCTACTGCTGCGGTAGACCTCATCAGGAGATAAGGTCCTGATGAGGTCTACCGCAGCAGTAGACGAAACGTCGAGTAAGAAGACAACCAGACCACGGCCTATAAGCCCGGAAGACGAACCAAATATGGATCAATATTAAATCAATTTTTCATAATGTATTTATTTCAATTTTTTATAAATGTTTGATTATTTCATTAAAATTTATCAGATTAAACTTAGATTATAGTGAAAATTGAACAGAAATGTACGGAATCATGTAGGGAAATTATCGGGTGACTTAATACTTCATAGCTAGACATCCTGCTGTCTGTAATTATGTCCTAGTTATCTATTGTCAGAAGAGTCAACAAATGCACTGTATAATTTATTTATTTAAATGGGATACGTTTTCTCTGTTTAGCAACGTAAAAGTCGGGAATTACGTTGTGGAAGACCTGAATAAAATTCTTATGTCAACTAATATAGGAGCATTCTCTGGTTTTTCTACAAGAAGTTGACATGCCCTCTTCCATTACCTATTCGTGCCACATGTTCGGTCCATCACGGTCTACGAGACTTAAATGTTCTTATCTGGAGAAGTAGATTCTGAAATCGGTCTTGATAGTCTAGAGGTTAAGTTCCTAGTCTCTGTTTATCGAGGATCGCGGGCTCAAACGCGCCCGGGGTCCATGGTTTTGTAGGATGGAAAAATCCATTGGACAAGTCCTCCAGGAGGGACTTCAAACCGTAGGTTCCAAGACTGAAGATTTCTGGCTCGTAAAAGAACTTCAAGCCTAAATTAGAGCCTCTGAGCAAAACTTAATCGGATTTTCCATCCAAGTAACACATTAGTTGCCTACTAAGTGTCCTTTGAGGCGATCAGGTAACCATTTTTCACTTGCTGACATCCGTAGGGAAATAAGTATAACTAAAGTAGCTTGGTTGACTAACTCCGTCAAAGGAGCATTCTTCCCCCACATGGGATGTAAGTGTATAGAGAGACATATTCTAAAACATCATGGATAGGCCTATTTTTAGAAGCCGTGAACAAATTCTGGAATATAAATAAATCTAGGTTACAGAGAAAAAAGAGCTAATGTAAATTGAGTTTTGTTAAGTTAAGATTTCACATCTTTGTGTAGCCTATTCACGATAAGAGAGATGATTTTCCACTCTCTGTTGCTGTTGAGATTGTAAAACAAGTTATGTAAAATAACTGTAGACTTAATAAGTTAAATAATTATCGGTATTATTATCACTTCATTATGATGGTTGTCCGTTTATATAAAAGCGGGTGCCGCGCGACAATGCTTGACAATGAATATGATGCGGAATTATTATAGTGGCGGTAGTCGGCATATTTATATTTAATTATAGGCCTATATAACAACTGCGGGGAAACAAAGTGACCCGCTGGGCAACATCATAGTGAGGCGATAATATGTGAGTTATAGAACATTTTCATAGCATGATTGTTGAGCTGCAAAATGATTGATCTGATCTTAACTATTACTTCTATCAATATTTCAAATGTTAAATTCAAATAATATGCCTACACGACAAAAGATAACATTATAGGAAGTAATTTCCAGATAAAATAAAATTTCCAATATTTTGGAGGTAAAATTCTGGCTTAGAAAAGCTACATCAAATTACATTGTTCTTGCATCAAAACTTAATTAAATGTATAACAAACATTTCATTAGACATTTATGCAAACCAGAAGTGGTTCGAAAAATTGTTTTACTAGTGAATACGTATTATAAATCGTGATATAACCGATTTATTCTGAATACCAAGGATCCACGTTAAAAATAATACATCTTGAAGTATAATGATAGCTCGGCACTACCTTAACGCGATCCAATAATAAGTGCAATCTTCAAACAATACTTTTATTTCTTGAAATCTTGATGCTATTTATTCAAGTGTGACATAGATATCATAGCTACTACATAGAACACAACCTATATATATAATCAGATGTTTACTTATAACAGGAAGCTTTAAGACCCAAATAGTCTCTTGAACGTCATAATCATCTTTATTCATAATCATCCATGCAAGTATTAGGGTATGTGGCCTGTTACGGTTTCAAACAGGAACTTTCCGTCCAGTACTTTTTTGGACGTCCCAGCAATATTTTGCCTTGTGGGCAGTAACGAAGCATGGTTTTGGAATTCTATGAGACGGCATTCGTTGAAGATGGGGTTTCCAGTTGTTCTTCCATAATTTCCTCATTTCTTTTATGGCCATCTTTATTACATTCTCGTATTTAGTATAAATGCATGAGTAAATGGTGTGTCTCATTTGATGTTCATTATGTCTTGGAGGTGGCACCAAAATTTAGCTCATAACTCATGTAGAGAGACTCACAATTCATATGTGTGGTGAAAAATGTATGTATATGATCCGAAGATAAAATATCTCTTTCGAGCGATCGTGATTTGGAACTTCCAGCAGGCGTATGGTACGTAAAATTATCCACGAAGAGAAATGTTAAACAAAGGAAAAGGGAGTTTTGTAAAATATTTTAGTTTTACACTTATTTGGTAATTAAAATCTATATATTCTTCTATGCGTGACAGTCTTCCCAGAGCAATCACAAAAATACGAACCTTCGATTCTGTTTTATTCACTGAAATAAATGACCATGGTTGCATTGGCTTCGCGATTTACCCTAATGGAGAAAATACGAGGGGTATTCAATAAGGACAGGCACAAATGCTTGTATAACAATTTATTGTCAAAGATTGCTAATGCAGACTTCCAGACTTTTGCGAGAAATTGGGATAAGACTTCCTATAATGCATAACAGTATGGTTTCCATGCCCGTGTTTAATTTTTTTCTTGACTTCATTCCTGTTTGCAATTAAGGTTCCAAAGTATAATAATAATAATGATAATAATAATAATAATAATAATAATAATAATAATATAATAATTATTATTATTATTATTATTATTATTATTATTGCTATTACTATTATTATTGCTATTACTATTATTATTACTATTATTATTATTATTATTGCTATTATTATTATTATTATTATTATTATTATTACTATTGCTATTACTATTATTACTATTGCTATTACTATTGCTATTACTATTGCCATTACTATTATTATTACTATTATTATTACTATTATTATTACTATTATTATTACTATTATTATTACTATTATTATTACTATTATTATTATTATTACTATTATTATTATTATTATTATTACTCAGTCCTGATTAATGCTATTAATGAACTTCAAAATTTTGTTCGTAAATAATTTTTAATGTCTGCTAATTGTAATAACTGACGACTGCGTTAGTCTTGTAGTTATGTTTCGAGCTTCTAATCCCGAGAGTCGCTGGTTCGAACCCGTTGGCGTGGAAGGATTTTTAGAATGGAAAAATCCAACCCTCGAGCCTTAAAATGAGGCCTCTGATCAAAATTTAACTGACTTTTCTCCATCCGAATAATTCCTTAATTACTTACTAGATGTCTCATTGAGACATGCTGACCAAATTGGCGGCAAAGGTTAGAATTCCAGGAACCCGAATAAATATAAAAGAAGGGAATTTTAACTTAAAGTAAACAAAATATAATGAATTTAACTCAAAAAGCCGTGAAACCAAAGATGAGGAATTGATATAACTAAAAAATAGGCTATAATATTACCACAATTTTTAAAATGTTACTCAATCTCTAATGACTGTAAGACTAATTGCTTTTGTTCTTGTAAACATGTTTCACAAACAAGTAAATCTAAAGCAATACAAAATGCGTCTCAAGTTGTATCTCCCGGAAGGATTGAGTATTAATCTCATACATATAGTAGGTATTAAGCAACTGTTTCAGTGATACTGAATAGCAGCTGAGTAGATTTATCAATGTCTATGTTTATTCTCTTTGTGTATGAGTTAAAGGAAGACTCAAAAGAAAGATCTCAATATTTTCTTTTGTGGTTAATAACAATGACTTCACCTATTAGTACACTCATTTTTCCAGTTAAATGGATGCGAAACAGTCACTTATTTTAAGGGAGCAGAAACAATTACGAGTATTTGAGAGTAAAGTTATTAAGATAAAACAATTTAGATCAAAGGCAGATTAATAGACAGGTGAATGGAGAAGTCTAAACAACAGTGAGCTAGGTGATCTTTATGGGAAACCAGATGTAATAAAAATAGTTAAAGGCAAGTAGACTGTGATGTTACGACGGGACATATGGCACGAATGCCAAATGAATGAGGAGTATGGAAACTTCTTATAGGAAAAACAAAGAAAAGAATGAGAATAACATTAATATTAATAACATTAACCATGATTTGAGGGAGATGAATAATACAGGGGACGAATGGAAAACAGCACAGTATAGCCATGAACCTATGGGTTTAATAGTGCCAATGATTTAGTTTGTTAGTGATAACTAAGTAAAATATTAAAATAAAATATATACCTGCAGGCGCCGTTGTCCTCAACTAGATTAAATGTTTACAAAATTAAGAACTGCAGGCCTTTCGGAAACCGGCTTCCATTACCAGCAGAAGGATATGTGCTACCAACTATTGCTGTTTTGTGACGCTTTTGGCATTAGCTGCCTTCCAGCGTCGGTAGTTTCTGGCTTATTTTGTAATTTCGTATTACATTTGTAATATTGTATATATTGTGTTATTTAAAATTAAATCGTTGTTTACTTAATTTAAAATTTCAAGTTCCTCTAGTTTTGTTAGTTCTCATACCGCGACTTCAATTACTTGAACCACATGTCATTCCTATACTCGCTAGGTGACGTCTACCTCTGATTTGCCATTTGCAGAAGTGAGGCCAGTAGCCGGCTGGTAAGCCAAGGACCTTCTCGATCTGTTGTGTTATGAAGAATATATATATATATATATATATATATATATATATATGTTAACAGTCTCTGAGTTAAGAAAAATATTTTAAACCAAAGGTCATATAATAATTCTTGAGGAGGTTAGTCGTACATCGGTATTTATTGTCTTCTTCTTAAGCCATTTCCTTCCCTGTGCCGGGATTAGGGAGCTCCTTAATGGGAACGTATTGACCAAATTAATTTAGTTACGCTCATTTACCCACAGATGGCAGCGAGTGACAGAAGATCGGCCTAAGCGCCTCGACAGATATCTAGTGGTTAACTAAGGTATTACTGGATGGGAAACGGTCGGTGCACTTTGCACAGAGGCCTTTTCATTGAGGCGTGCGGTTCTTTTACGGGCCTGAAAATCTTCAGATTCAGGGTTTAAAGTCATTCCCGAAGGACTTGTTCCTCGGATTTTTCCATTCTAAAAATGCATCAACCACGGCCGGCTTTGAACCCGCGTCCCACAGAACTAGATGGATGGAACATAACCGCTAGCCCACCGCGGCTGAGTAATTATTGTTAGGTGTACAATACAAAATAAGTGTTCTCAATAAATGAAAGCTTGTGGAATGTCATTAAGGACGAGTGTTTCCAATCCGGAAGTTGAATATGAGTGTTCGAGACTTCCTGTTATAGAAACTATTCTATAACTTCAAGTGCTGGTTTACATGCATTGAGAATATTATAATCACTATAGATCTAGTACACCCTAAATTGCTGACACTATCGGACCCTGAGGTCAATAGGCGCGCGGGAATAAGATCTCCATACACCCCCAACCTGAGCTAATTTTTTTCCTATCATTCCCGTATGATTTACCTCCCACAAATCATGGTTAATTTTATTCTGCCACTTCATTCTTGACCTACCTACCTGACGCTCTGGGAATTTCGTTAATCCTTTTATGCGCGTCACTAATCAGTTGACTAGGCATTTTACTAATTTAGGAGAATCATGGTTACTCGTACGTTCTATCTGCGCTTGCTGAATTTTTTCTCTGTAATATTCAGCAGCGGGCAGAAATCACATTGCTCTTTCCCTCCGGTTTTCTATCAAGAAGTTTTCATGTCCTTATTTCATTCCCCGTTCTCCTATATGTCCTACCCAAATCAATGTAATGTTTTTATTACCTTTAATTTCCCATGTAGCTCATTTTTTTTGTATATTTCTGCTTTCAACTCTAATATACTCATATCATCAACTAAATTAACATTAACTAATTGCTTTAAGTGAGAATTTATATGAAGCTATGTAATAAATTCCGTAGGATATTACGTATATATACAAAATGTGATAAATTATTTAACATAATAATAATAATAATAATAATAATAATAATAATCTGCGCATCTCTTTTAAATGTTTCTAATTTTAACGAAGCGCAACCGATAATTTTAGACTGTCCTCATATAAATATTCTCTAGAAGTAATTTTCATTTAATGAAATCTGGTAGACATATATTAAGTCTTGATAATAGTAGCTTCGCTACTGAAACGCGTTGATTCTTTTAACTTTTTTTATAAACTGATGATTTGGGTTTGACTTTGTATAATATAATGGTAAGACATACAGCATACATTCAAGACATATTACTGAAAACTATGAAAATACCATTTCCAAGATTGAGGAATGACATAAGGGGTAAAGATGAACAACTTGCGATTTCCGAAGGAATATAGTAATTTAAGATGTACCCATGAAATTAGTTTTTTTTTTTCGATCCTACTTACTAATCACAAAATTATCATGAAAAAAGTAGGCCTATATAAGGAGATACATTAAGCTCCACTCTTTTTTTTAACTTAATTGTATACGAAATCATCTAAAATTAAATGATTTAGTAAATTACGTTACCGGTATTAAAATTGGTAATATAATACTGAATATTATCAGTTATACAGAATTCACAGTACTTTTAGCTCTAATTGAAAATAGCATCAATTAATATTCTAGGAGTATAAATTAATTGCAAAAATATACAACATGAACATTTCAATAAACAAAAGCTATGGTAGTATAATAAGAACCAAATAAGAGTGAAACTAGAAATAGATGAGAAAATTATGAATGTAAATACCTAGGTCTAAAAATCAATAACACAATCACTATAATAAATTAGGTAATACACCAGGCAAATATTGCGAGAAAAAATGGTGGTTCTTTAAACAATATTAGATGGCGTAGGAAGAAAAAATCTAAAAGAAACTAAAACTAGGATTAATAAATCGAAATAAGGCCAGTACTGACCTACGACTGTGAATACTGTCAACATTTGTGTTTCCTCGCAATGAAATTTGGTATATACGATTTAATTATCGTCAAAAATATATATTCCGTAAATCAGGAAAATAAATCTGTTAGGAGTGAAAGTTTACCTCAAAACCCAAAATTTGGAAAATGTGAATAATTTTTGTATTAAATTTATATAATTGTTCATAGAGATAATTTTACTCACGTCAGGAAAATGTTATATACGGTAAAGTACATAGTTGCTCGAACATGTCAAACCATGAACGCATAACATAAGAAAAAAAATTGTCACCATGTAATGATACGTTTTTTTTTTCTGAAGGTGTACTAAGCAAGTTAAATTTTTTATTCTTCCGTTTTTTCATAATATATGGAAGAGAATAACAGTAGATTAATTGACCATAGGAAGATTTGAAACATTTTTAATCGGGTAAAAACAAATTATATATAAATTACTAAAAATGTTTAAAATGATATGTCAAACCATGAGAGTGCAACAAAATATATTTTCTTGTAATTATTGATTTTTTCTGAGGTTTATCTAATATTGGGATGAGGATATCAACCTGAACATCTATAAGTGGATTTATATTTATTATTTTATATGTTATTAGCATCTTTTAGATATAATTATTATTTTATTTTTTGCACAGTTACAATTAATATTATGTGAATTAACTTATGGAAATTTCTTATTATACAATAGAAATCATTATTTAAAATCTAGTACAAAATTTCGTTGTTGTAACATGTATAATAGTGAAGATAAGACTGACAAAGTTCAATAAATCTCAAGTTTGCATCACTTCCTTAAAGCGGTTTGAGATTGTTCGATATTAGATTTCAACGCAAAGTTGGCATCTGCATATCGATAACTGTCTAGTAAGTTTCAAAATCTAGATATGGTCAAATGAATACTGTCTATGATAATTCTAACTGATACGAAATTTAACACAGTTTATACAACAAAATAAATCAACTAACCTGTGCAGATAAGATTTCATTATAAAGATGAACGTAGTTTAAATCAAATTCCGGAATCAGGTCCATATATGCAAACTATTGGAAATCAATTTTCCAGTAAAACATACTTCATAACATACGAAGTTCATCTTCAGACAACTAGACTCTTCAGTGTGCTCGATTGAATCGTGGAAATCTCTTAACTCCCGTAAAAACACCTGCATGCATCCACTATCATAAGATGAGTCATTATATATACCGATATAAGAATATCAATCATGTCACTAAGATAGGTAAATTACATCGATCCAACTTAACAGTCGATTTAGAACTACATAATCTCAATAAACAGCCACATCACAGAATGTTCAGCATTTAAATAAGGGAACGGACTTGGCTCAGACAATCTCCTATGAGGTAAGACTGGCATTAATTTTTTTATCTTTTATTTTTTTAGTAGGTAGTTATAATTTAATAATATTTAATGTGTTTCAGAATTATCTCTGATTATTTTTTTTTAACTTTACCTTTATCTTTTACACTAGAATAATTATTATTACTTCACTGATCATAGGAGAAGTAACATAAAAAAGTTCAAAGAGAAAATATTTAACACTATGTATAATTTCAATTTCTTTCTATCCTATATTTGTAAAATCCTAAATGGTATTTCAAAACTTCACATATAAGTATATACACTATACACACATGCAAACTCTTTTCACAAAACGGAACAGCATTATTTGCAATATTTTACTCCCAATACAAAATAAGAACTTTTATTTTTGCTGTAATTTATTACATTACTTCACGGGCAATTAATGGAGTCATTGCACAACCTTATATTTTTTATCTAAATGCTAATTATTAATATGTGATTTTTTACATCTGGTTGCATATTAATAAACGATTATTCCAATAATCCTGCAGACTGTAAATGGAACTGCAGTAGATTGCGATGATATTCTCCAAAGTGTTTCGAAGTAAATTTATGGTTAATATGCGTTTGTAAGTAGAGAATGCCTCTCAATGTATACACATGTCAAAGTATTTGTAAGAACTAACAAATTCTGGAGAAATTTCTGATGGAACGTCAACGCTGCCACAGTGCAAATATTTGTTAACAGAGCTTAAAATGTTAAATCCAGGATTCATTTATAAAACACTGCAAAGGTTTTTCACCCAATTTTTCCGCTTACTTCGCAGGCGCACAATTAACTCATTTTTCACTTTTTGAAGGACTATTACGGCATCATGAAGGAGTAAATCACTCTTTCTAATTCCGTAATTGCTTCGGACAGAATTTTGAAATATGCTTTGATTAAATTTAAATTTCTTTGTAATGTCAAAAGTATGTTAGGACTTATTTATAAAAGGAATACCAGAGGGAAAACGCCCAGTTGGTAGATAAAGAATGAGGTGGGAGAATAACATTAACTATGATTTGAGGGAAGTAGATTATACAGGGAAAACATTAGCTAAGGATAGGGCTGTATGGTGAGCAATAAATCTACGGGTTCGATAGTACCAGTGAGTTATATATATATATATATTTATATATATATATATATATATATATATATGTGGAGAATATAATACATATCCATCCATAGTAATTCTGCCCGAAGGCAGGTCCTTCACTGCAATCATAGCATTTTCATGCTATGCTTGCAGCTTTACTAGGGAATTGTGTAGGTGTGGTAGCTTCCCGTTGCTTTCCACACCGGTGAAGGATGATGATGATGATAATGATAAGGATGATAATGATAAGGATGAGGATGATGGCCATATGATTTCGGGGACCGTTTGGGTCTTAAAGTTTTCCTGACATTTGTCTTACAGGTGAGGAAAAACCCCGATAAAAACCTCACCCAGAAAAACTGCCCCGACCGGGGATCGAACCCGGGTCCGCTGTGTGACAAGGCAGCACGCTACCTCGAGACCACAGCGGTGGACTATAATACATATATAAGAAAAATAAGTGTTTGAATTGGATTCGCCTGGTGGTGTAATGGATATCACGCTGAGGTACAGAGTTCCGGGATCGAATCCCATCCAGGCATTTATTTTTCTTATCATACCATATATATATATATATATATATATATATATATATATACTATTTTTATTTGTTCCTATATTAATCTGCATCAGATAAGTTAATGTATTTAGCTTGAAAAAAAATTCTACCTTTATATTTAAATTGCCTATCAATTTTGTACGGTTTAAATGTTTATTATAATTATTATTTTTTATTTTAGTGATTACATTATATAAGTGGCAGCTCCGTAGCGCAAGCGGTTACAGACTCGTATCTCACCGCTGCACAGTAATTCAGAATGCGAAAAAAGTGGCAAAAATCTGGAAGTCACTATTTGGGCACCAAATCATTCAAAATGTGTAAGATTAACAATTTTAAGAGTAAAACAATATCTGGATCTGCATTGATGCGAGGGCCTTTAATTAGTTGTTACTAGTATATGCAAAATATTCGTTATGACTGATTTAACAAACATAATTTATTTGCGGAAATACTTTGAAAATAGATTATTCTAGTCACAAACAGACTTATGTATTTAGAAAATAATGATAATAAATAAATAAATAAATAAATAAATATAAATATCCTCAACTCGTGTCCAACTGAGGGTCGGGTCGAGAGATGAGATGAGATGAGCCCCTCCCTATATGTAGAGGCCTGTGAATGACAAGGCTGCAGGCGGACCACGCCTGACGCACCATTAAAGGGGCAAATGAACGAAATAATAATAATAATAATAATAATAATAATAATAATAATAATAATAATAACAACAATAATATATGAACTGGATATTTTAATGCAACTATACGCTAAGTTGTATGATCCAACAAATTTCTGTAACTGCACATCCGTAAAAGATTCACTAAAAATCCTTAATAGGATAACGACGTTCTTTTTACTTAAGGGTACGATTAAATGACTGATCGATATTAGCATGCTTCAATAATTAATGAAATAACTTTCATTTTCATTGAAAGGTTTTACTTGGAGTTGTGATTATGATTTCGAAACTCGAAGGGTTTTTTTCCTGCTCTTGTTGGAGTTGTTTAAGACCGCTTCATTTACTAGTTCCGATGCCTTTCCCTCTCCATGCTCCTTTAAATGTACAACCTTAGACAAAAAATGAGTCATCTCTTGAACGCACATTTCTTCTAAGTCCTACTCGGCACAGCGCTGGGTTCAAATTAGGAAACTAGTCGTAATTGTGCAGTCCCTGAGCTACTGTGTTATGTGAAGACACTTCTACGTGTCCTGTTAGGTCAGCGGTAAAGCATGCAGTCACTGTTACTGTTAATGAAGGTCGCAGGGTCGCGTCCTCAATTATACAGTTTTTTCGTGATATTTGTATTAAAATGCTTTATAAATTAAATACAACATTAAAATGACATTTGAGTTAAATCAATTTTAACGTTGTTATTGTAACAATTATATTTACCACATTCAGGGTTTGTTCTAGGTAATTTCAATGTATTGCATTCAATAGACTGTGATGCGCAGACGCCTGCGCAAAAGCAACAGCCTCTAACAAGTTTGTTTATAATGAATCATATCAAGATTTCCCATGGCTCAGCGAACACACAAGTACATAGGCACAAGGAAAACTCTCGTTGCACTGGTAAACGTTGCAGATTTTTTTCTGCTCGTGAGGCTGGAAGGCGTTTGAGAGTCCCTGCATCTACAACTCGGAGGTGGGTGAGATTTTCCAAGGAAGGGATTGAAAACCGTCGTGTTGGTTCGGGAGGAAGGCGTGTTTCCACTCCTCAAGAGAATGAAGCTTTAATTGCAGAAGCCCATAGGAACCCCTTCCAAACTGCTTCTCAAATTATCAATTCCCTGGATCAGCTCGGACAGCTCTGCGGCGTTTAAATGATACAGGACTTTTTGCACGGACAGCTGCAAATAAGAAACACCTGACAGACAATCGCAGATTGTTTCGGCTCACCTTTGCAGAGGAAAATGCCAACCGTGATTGGAATAGCCTAATATAATATTCTCAGACGAGGTGAAATTTTCTACTACTCATGACGGCAAAATGATTGTCTATCGTCCAAAGGGGTCTCGATAAGATGCAGAATACGTGGCTTGGTCGCGTATCTGTGTCGTGTTGTGGCTGGATATCACGGGACGGTCTGTGTGTATTGTGGAAGCTGGACGACACACTGAACAATGTGCAGTATAAGGCTATACTAGAGAACATCTTGATTCCATCTGTGAGGATGATATATCCTGATGGAATTATTGAATTCGTACAGGATAATCATCCTGACCACACTTGTCTAGCGCTTTCAAATTGGTTCTCGGAGAGGCAGGATATCAGAGTGATAGACTGGCCTCCCAGTTCACCAGATTTAAATCCAATCGAAAGATGAAAATAGAGATGAACTCTAATTGACGTGCAGATGCACGAAAGACGAAAGATGGCATATGGGCACAAATTCAAGACGTCTGGGATGCTCTAGCCGATCGTCCATGTGCATATAGACATTTGACTGCATCAATGCCCCGCAAATTGAGGGCGGTAATAGATGCTGAGGATTCATACACACGATATTGATTTTGTTTTTGTTAAAGTTTTCATTTTAGAAGATATTATTTTCTTTCCTCATATATTTATTAGAAGAAGGTTTTAATGTATGTTTTTGTGTGTGCATTGAAGCCATAAAACTCAAATGTAAAATTAAATATGAAACTATATTACAGGCGAAATGCTATTCAAACATTCAGTTTAAAAAAAAGTAGAACGGGAATCGAACCCGTAAGGTTACGAGCGCAGATGATGTCTTTTAAACATCTCGACCACAGAAACACACTAAGCTAAGCTCTCTCTTTCATGTTCATTGAGTGTGCACTGCGTTAATTAGCAAACAATCCAGTACATTTACTGAAAACGTGATGGTATGAATACGGCTTCTGCGAGCGCTCACGAAGTTATCCGATCGGTTGATAGAATCTGCGGATGACTCATTGTTTTGTCTAAGGTTGTACCTTAGTTACAAAAGCGAGTTATTTGAACGGGTTTTCACGTCGACGTTCTACAGTCTTTCGCTTTTTACTTTTATCGCTAATATCTTCAAAATTGACACTAGGGCGTCCTCTTTGCTTTTAGAGTTGTAGGGGTAGATGAACTAGGAACTAAAACATTTCATGCTTTTCACTTTTGTTAAGTATTTTGTTGCAAGAACAGTGTCACCTCTATATGATTTTTTTCACATAATATTAAGAGATACCGTCAATGTTTATAGAAGTTAATACAAATTGAAACAAACGTTTGATTTGATTATTCCGACCTTCACCTAATTTTTTACGGAGAACTTCGTTCAGTTCCCTTCTATATTTGTAGAATTCCATAAGATACCACCGCAAATCAAACAAACTGTGTAATATGTGTGAAAGTTGAGATATTAGCAAGTTTAAACAACTGCCTTATTTCATGGGCATTGTATTACTGCATTTAGCTATGAGTTATTGTAGCAACAGAATTCCGATCCTGAATGCAAGGACACACACGCTCATGGGCGGCAAGGTCACGAGTTATCTACACAACATGAGTTCATTAATGTGCTGCGTAAATCTAAAGTAGCAAACTGTAGCAAAACGTTTCACCCGTGCCAGTTTAGCAACACTTTAAATTATACTTTGCTTTAGAAATCGTCATGGGAAATGGCGGCGAAAGCGTTATAACTCAAAATAACTTTCGGTTTTTCAAATCCAAAATAAAATTATTAATTTTATCATAATTTAGATGTGGGCTCTTTATCTGTGCATTAGCAAGAATGTATGTCTATTTAACACAATTTATAGCGAGAGGCATTAAATAAATATCATAAAAACTGTTAATAGTATGTCCAAAATGTGGTATAAAAATTTAGTTTTTATGATGCATAACTTCGCGGCATGAAAATTAGGTCTACTAATTAGTAGGCCTATAGAGAATAATTTATTTGACAGATTGGTCCATTTATTTGTTTAGATGACTGTTCTGGTTTTCCTCCTCTAATAAAAAGTAAAAATGTCTATTTTTTACTTTTTTTACATTCTGGATCACTGTGCGCTGCGGTCTCGAGATAGTCTCTGTCACTCCACGTGTTTCGTGGTGGATGAAACGGCGATTGGACAGGTTTTTCTCGGGGTTTCTATCCTATTTCCCTGCCACAAATTTCCCTATAGTCATATCATCCATTTCGTTTCACTTCGTTTATCCGCCCCTGTGAAGGTGCGTCATGCGTGGTCGACCGGCACCGTTGACGTTCATTGACCTATGTATAGTGGGCTTCATCTCATCTCATCCCTCAACCCGACCCTGAGTTGGACACGAGTTAAGGATATTATTATAGGATCTTTTTTATTTATTTAAGTAGTAAATAAGGTAAAAGCTCTCTGAAATTAGACATCTTGTATCGATATTGATGACCGCGTACATTGAAAAGATCATGAAGAAAGAATAGATTAAATGGTCTTTAAAGGCAATTAAAAAGCAAAGCACGAATTAATGTACATCAAAAAGGCAGACAAATAACGTTTTTGATGTTAAATGTTTTCGAGTTTGACTACTTGCTTATTTAAGTCACATTGTGAAAGACTAAAATTTGGATACTGGAAACTCGAACAGCATTTCAAATGTTGCTTGCGAGGGAAGGAAAATCAATAAGACGACCGCCAGACTGGGGCTGGCACCCCTTCCCATTGAGAGGGTGACAGGGCGGCTTTAGTTAGGCCGCCAACATGCATTTCTCAAGGCCTGGAAACTCACTAACCAGTAAATACTCGACGTGCCCTAAAATGAGAAAGTGAACCAACCCGAGGTAACTTTTTTTTCTTCACAGCCGTGGTTATTTTTATTCTTCTTACGAAACAATGGTAAAAGTTCGGGTACATATTGAATCTACGTATCCTAGTTTAATCCTCAGAGAGTAAAAATAAATTAAGGTTCGATATAGAAACTAAAAATAAAAATCATACATTTCGGTATTTTGTAATAGGAATATGTATAGCCTATTCAGTTATTCCGTTAAAAACATGAAAGTATTTCTCAGCCTAAAAGGCATTTAATATTACATTGTCTGGGTCCCTTTCCCGACAATTCGGAATGGTGAGTTTGTCACCAGAAATCATGAAGGCAATTTATATTATATGTTTTTAAATTGCTATAAGTATGATCAAATATCCTCAACTTGATTATATCTTTTTAAAATTAATGTAGACCTTCCTGAATCAGGTTCCATCATCAGCAGAAGGTGTAATGTTAATGGCAATTTTTATATTTACTCCAAAATCCACATTTGACAAATAAATTGCAAAGGAAAACATATTATCCTATATTGTCAGGCTCGGTGGTCTAGTGGTTATGTTCCTTCTAATACGAACAACAGGGTTTCGACACGATAGATCTTGTATAGCATCTATATTTACAATAATCAAACAAGCAATATAAAACGTTATTGAACATAAGAAACTTGTATTTTTATGTTTTATTGGTTCCGAAAAGGCTTTTGATAGAGTGGATTTTCAAAATGTTTTAATATTTAGAAGAGAGTAAGGGGCTGATGATGACATTTTTACTGGTGATTTTAACAGAATAAAAGTTGATTGGAAAAGTCGGAAAAAATACCAATCAGAAGTTTAGTTCGTCAAGAAGATTCCACTATTGTTAACTGAATAGTAAACTAAATTATAAAATACGTTAGACTTAAAAGGTTGATATAGAATGGGTGACTATTGTGTGGGTATTGTATGCTAAAACAGATTAAATTATTCTTCACATACTGAGGATGACTTTCAGAGAGTATTATATAGATTCTATCTTGGTTGTCGAAAATACAGAAAAAAAAAAGTAAAGCAATGACTAAAAGTAAACTCCCCATAAGGTGTAAGTTACAACTTGAAATAAACATAATAGAACAACTAATGGGAATAAAGTATCTTGCGTTGAAATAAATAGCTGGAGAGATCTGAAGAATGAAGTTATATATCAAGTTAATCAAGCAGCGAGAATAGTGTGTTACATGAATGATATTATATGGAAAAACAAATACTTAAATGGGAATACCAAGACAAGATTCTATAAAGCAATCATACGCCCAATATAGACTTGTGCTCTTGACACTAGAACGAAACAGATTCTAGAGACAAATGAAATTAATATTTTAGAAAAAAAATGTACAAAACTAGAATCAGGGGTCAATTGAGAAGAACCCATATCCTGTTACCTCTGATGATGACGGGACTAGTCCTGAAAGCGCTACAGATAATTAATAATTTTTAAGTTGAGGAGAAGGGTCTTTTAGGTAACTATTTTATATTATAGTGTTTAATTTTGTGACTAATTTGGAATTTTATCATGAATTGTATTAATGTTAACAAAACTAGAAGAGATAAGGTAAAAACCGAATAGATTAGAAATCAGTTGAATATCCAAGCAATATGTGATAGAAGAAGAAACTAATGGACCAACATATATTTCGCATGGCAAAGGACAAATTGTATATGTAACAACGGAAAATTTACCTGCAGGCAGGAAAAGATCGCCTGGAAGACCAAAAGGGAGATGGAAGGACTCTAATTTCTGGAAGGAGCAAGCTATGGGCCTAATAGGCTATAACGAGGAGAAGAAGAAGTAGAACTAAATTGAAATTACTAATGAAACGAAACCAATTTAAATCCTAAAAAATAATGTATAGGCCTACTTTAAACATAATGAGAAAAAACTAGCCTACTGTTATAATAATAAATAAGGTTGTTCCTCATCGTATTCTTTTGAGGAAGAACACGAATCTTCTCATTTAAAATTCTCTACTATTTATATTAATATTGTTAAAATTCTAGTCGACAAAAAGGATTAAATTCTAGAAAGAAATATTTTAAAATTTGATTTCGGTACCAATTTTTTAATGTAACTGTACGTAGCATTACTGTGTTGAAACGCGCAAGGATTTTCCTTGTGTACGGTACTTAACACTATAACTGCATTAGTACCAGATGTAGCATGGGATTTACGATGGTATTGGATTTCCATTCCATTGCTATCATATAACTTTCCCTGAATTGAGGCGGTTAGAAACAAGGGGTTTTAAGTGCAAATTTTTCAGAATTGAGAAATACAGGTTTAAAGTTGAAGTTGTATGAGCAAAACATAGGAAATTGAAAATTATAACAATTTTTTATCTACCGTTAACGCATACAGTTATATCCCTTTGCCACGTCCTTTATATCCCTCCTCATCACACTGTATATTATTCATTATCTTTTACGGTCTCACTTACCAAAACATGGAATTCCCTTCCGACCTATGTCAGAGACTGTCAAACTATAACATCCTTCAAAAACAAATTAAAGAATTATTTAATAGCAAAGTAAATTATACACTTCACTGATAGTATTCTTTTAACAATTAATAAATTTAATTATCTATGAAAATAATATTAAGATTAACAAATATTTTCTTTTGTTTTGTTTTAAATATTGTACAAACGTAAAATTAGTTTTCTATATCTCATTACTTTTCTTTGATTTTTATAAACGTTAGACAGGGACAATTTAATATGTCTTGCTTGTATACACTTTATTATTAGTTTTAGTCTTAATTTTAACTAACATTAACTGGTTGCATTATAGATCGTAATATAATAGATATTACCTTTTTGATCAAAATTTTATTTAGTATTTAATATTAGAGTTAATTGAGATTGTTATATTCTGATGTAATATATGTTTGTCCTGGTGAGTGGAAGAGAAGGCCACATGGCCTTAACTCCACCAGGCTAAATAAATCTAATCTAAATCTAATCTAATCTAATCTAACATTATGCCTCAAGAATGTAATTATGCACCAAATTCATGTTTTACGAAAAAGCCACTTACACCTCCCAACTTCAAACGGCCTTAAATGAAAAGAATTTTGATAATTCCGTGGCCACAGGGTAACATATATAAGTCTGAAAACATATATTTCCACGAGATCTTTTAATATTCAAGTAGCTTACTAATGATCAGAGATTTGTATTACTTCTAACCGAGAGATATCTACCATAAGAAATTAGCTATCACTTAAGAACTTTACTTTATGATATATGAAGAAAAATGCTGTATTTCTGACATATTATTCTACAAAATAAAAATACCTAAAATCGGACTTACGTACTTTTACTCTAATGCCGGATAATTATATACCGATAAATGTTGGATGATAATAGTAAATGTTGTAAAAGAAGTTCATTTTGGTGAATAATTAATTAAATATTATGTCATTAAAATTTAATTAAGATAAAGTGAGTTAGGCATAGCTAATGCATTTTCAAAATTTATTCAATTTTAGATACTGTTTTCTTCTTGAGAGTAAAACGTTTAGGAAAAATTCTGGACAAAAGACAAACGAAAAGACAGGAGAATGGAGGAAGCTGTAATATGATAGTTACAATCCATGATCTTATTAATAAATCTGATGTAATAAGATCAGGTATGTGTTATAGACTGCGACGGGGATAACAATAGAGAATGAAAGAGGGACATTGAAAATCCTTTTAGGAAAATCAGAGGGAAATCACTCAGTAGGTAGGATAAGGCTGAAACGGGAGAATAACATTAAACATAGTTTTTAAGAGGTGAATTATACAGCGAACGATTAGAACATGTTTTGTCAAAATATATATTTTGGAAAGCTTTCGTCAGCGCGGCCATGAATCTCCGGGTTCGATAGTGTCAGTGAATAGTCATATTCAAATTTCACATGATATATACGAAACATACTTATTTTTTTCTCATAAGAGCTGTAATTTGACAATTAAAGATACGCTTGTATTCACGTAGACTTTCACGTCCGGAGTTGCTATGATGATCTTAATGAAGATTTTCGGGCTGTAGGCCGTGGTCGTGAAGCTTGTAGTTTCCCGACGTTTCGCCAGAGACTGCGTCTGGCATCCTCAAGACAACCCTTGAGGGTGCCAGACGCAGTCTCTGGCGAAACGTCAGGGAACTACAAGCCTCACGACCACGGCCTACAGCCCGAAAATCTTCATCAAGATCATCATAAAGATACTCTTCTTCTTCACTTCCTGGTTTAGGTAAGAAGTGTCTGTTCCGTCTTCTCTAATAGATCTAAGACCATCTCTTCCGAGGACGTCCGACATCTCTTCTTCCTCTTGGAAAATAATGGAAGATTTTATTTGGTAATCCACTTTCTTTCATTCTTTCTACATGTTCTTTCCATTGTATCTTGTTGTTAAATATATTTTCTTTTGTGGAGTAGATCTGCAGTTCTTCGCGGATATCCTCGTTTCTTATCTGGTCCATTCTAGTGCAGCCTTTTACTCTTCTTAAAAATTTCATCTCGGCTGCTTGGATTTTACTTTCTTGTTTGGTAGTGGTAATCCAAGATTCACTCCCATACAAAAGGACAGGGACAGCCATTGTTTTATAAAATTTTAATTTTGTTTGTTTATGGGCTTTATTATTCAATGTTCTATTTATTGTACCACAAATAGCTTGAAACTGATGTGTTTTGTGTTCAATATCTTTATCATACCCATAGCTGATGTCACATCCTAAATATTTAAAGTGGGATACTTGTTCAATAATTTCGTCTCTAATTACTATTTTTGCACGCAGAGTATTTCTTCCACAAAATGCCATTACTTTTGTTTTACTTATTGAAATTTTTAAATTATAATCGTTACATATTGCATTTAGTTTGTAAGCAGCCAATTGTAACAGATCTTCATCATGGTGTAGTAAGACTAAATCATCAGCGAAAATTAAGTTATTAATACTTGAGTTATTGTTCAATCTAAGGCCTTTGTCCATTATAATTTTCCATTGTTTCATAATGTCGTCGATATATATATATATATATATATATATTAAAAAGAGTGGGCGATAAACTACACCCTTGTCTAACTCCTTGATTTATTAAAATACAATTAAAGATATTATAATGTAATTAAAAAAATGAACATCAGACATAAAGTGCATTCTAACTAAAATATAGTTCACAGTTTTTCGCATATAGCTATTAAAAATATTGTTAATTTTTAATCATAAATTGATTTAAACTAAGTTTTCAGGTTCCTTATTTAACATATGTAACATATTTCAAAGAAAATAAATGTAACTAATAATTATAGCATGGAGAAGAATATTATTAAAACGACAATGTTTACGAACCCTACAGATAGTCTTGTGGAACTAACAAATAAGGCCGTACCACTAGCAAAAGAAAGTGTCCTACACTTCATGTTGTGTAAACGGAAGCATGTTATTGGCGATGTTGGAAGTTGTAAAGGTTAGATAAACATGCGCATCCTCATTTCGATTGATTTCTTTTATATTGATGATATATACTTCCTCTGTGCTTTCAGAGAACATTCGATACTTCTCTTCTTGTATTAAGTTTCCTTTGTATTTAAAAATGTGTTAGTAAAAAAAGGCGAAGCATTTTTTAGAGAGAAAAAGCCTCACAATGAAATATTAGCGTTGATTAACATACTAGTAAACGATGGATACACACATGTCATTACTTAGCTGTAAAAAATGAATCACTATAGGGCTAATAATCTGCAGCTATAGCGTGTTAGTTCTTAGTATTAGGCCATATTTATGTAATTATAAATATTACTGTAGTATGCTATGGTGCTATATGAGAAATGTCGAAATCAATACCCTATTATACCCTACATTTTCATTATAGGGTCTACCAAATATTTTAGATAATTATTACATTCCATTAATGCAGTTTAACCTCTCCCTTAAATGTACTTTTATTTACCACATCCCAACCCTTGGCTTATAGTGACACTACCTGTCCTGTCGGAAGAGGTGTTTTTTAACTATGGATCATACACATACTTTTTTGACCACACAAGTACATGTAGGAACTCCCCAAATGAGTGATCAGCTCGATATCAGACAACACAACATTAAGACAAAACACACCATTCACACACACACACACACACACACACACACACACACAGATTCACATTATACATGACGAATACTGTATGTTAATGATATCCAGATAATGTTCGGGAACCGTTTGGACCTTAAAGTTTCCTGAGATTTGTCTTGCAGGTGCGGAAAATAGAGAATTATAAGTATCCAAATAATGACAGGGCTGAAATAAAGGGTAGTTGTTAATTGGACAGTTTAAAGTTACAGAGGTCAACTAGTTTTTATTTAACGATACTCTTAAACAATTAAAGTCATTAGGTTCGGAATAAAACTCTGGGTGAGAGAGGGCTGATACATTTTGTTTTCAAATGCTTGATGTTCTTTTAGTTACGTATATCCACGACATAAGGTCCAGGGTTTTAGTTTCCTTCCAAGTAACACATGCTCAGGATTTTTAAGTTTTGAAAAATCCTACGACCCTGACCGGATTTGAACACGTGAACCTCGGAATCAGAGGTGAACATGGTAACTAGTCTATCAGGATCGATAAAGTTACAGTGGTGTAGATCATTTCTGACATCAGTAAATTTGTAAAAAATACAACGTATTGACAAATTCAATATAATTCAAATTAAATTTGGATCCGAGTGACTCTCCTAAAATTATAACATCACAATCCTTTTGTTCGCAAATTGATTTGATTAATTGGACGACGTTATGCATCAATTAACTATGCGCCATTGTGTAAGATACGAGAAAAAATACTTTTAAAGTTTAAATCAATCTTCACTATTTATTGTAGCGTCAATCTAAGAGCGGGGACATTTGGGTCTTAGCTGCATTATGCAACATTTAGATTAGCTTATATGAAAATCTGGTTTCATAGCAGTTTGTTGCAAAACATAGAATCTCTGATAGGACTGATGGTGTTTACAATTTTCTTTAATAATAAGGCCAATTTTTTTAAAGATTTGGCGCTAAAATTGTGTATACACAGATGACATCAAAATATCATTTTTTTTTAAATGGCTCTTAGCCGATTAATGAATAACGCCCACTTTTTTCGTTGCAAATTTCGGAAAAATAACGAAAATATGATTCATAGCAATGGAATTTTAACTCGTCCATTCAAGAACTTTCGTTTTCAAAAAATAATGGACCCTCAGGATCGACATAGAATGGCTAAAATAAGTTTATATTAGGATATGCCGTAGGGGATCTAGCAGAACCCGAAATATTATCGTCAGTTGAAAAAAAAAAAGATTTCTATTTTCTTTTAAATTAACTATCATCATTAGAAATTTGCTTCAGACATATATTCAGTAGATATCGGATACAAATCCGGTATCGACCAATCTGAGTTTTTATCGTGGTTTCCCTCATCTTCAAAGCAAATTATGTGTTGGAATTTCATTACAAGGAGATATTTCATCATAATATCCATTCTGTTGTAATATTAAAATTACAAAAGTGAACTTCAGAAAACGCACGTCAAGCAGAACAATATAAATACTCAGCCTACTGGAAATAGGCCTACCTAAAATTTCTACACACGGTACGACCTTTTATGTTAAAATGCATTAAGTGAGAATAAAAAAGAACATTAGAAATACATTTTTGCATTTTAAAATTTTAATGACAACTGACACATCCTATTTATGTCCGCAGTATTGACCTTTTAAAATAAATAGATTTAGGTCTACTTTATACAAATGAAATACATTACAATTTACTTGTCAATTAAAGTGAAAAAAATCGATTCTTTACTACTACGTATTAGGTCTTATGCAAATAATAAAAAAACTAACGAGTTTATTACTTTGCTTAATTTACATTGGAAAACACATTACTCGAGTGAGGCTACATTGTTCTGTATCATTAGCGCATTTAAGAATTTTGCTGGAATTTTAATCTACAGATTAGTATTTACTAATTGGCGAAAATGGTTAAAATTATTGTATTGTCATTGGTCCTTTACAAGTGTACAAAGTTTCAAATCGATCCTATGATTTTAAGGGGGTGAAAATCGTGTTCAAAGATTCCGTTACATAGACAGATACAGGCCAAGCAAATATAAAGCGTGTAAAAAAATAAGAAATTTTAATTAGAATGTTTGGTAAAAAAATTGGTCTATCCTAAATAGGCTATTTAGGACCTAATAACATATGTTGGCAACAAAATAAAATTTCTTAAAGACTAGACTATAAATGTTTACAATCTATTCCTTAATGGTAGTTTAAGTTAATTGCACTATGCTTTGAAACAAAATATTTCATCAGCATTATTATTATTACTATTGTTGCCGTAGCGTAGTGGTTAAGGCACTACGCTATAAGGCGGAAGGTCGAGGGCCCGAGTCCCGGTGGGGTCAGGATTTTTAAATTGACCCAAACCTTCTGGCGGCACCATGACCCTGAGGTCGACTCAGCCTCTAAAGGAAATGAGTACCACACATTTGTTCTGGGGTAAAGGCGGCCGTCACGCAGGGCTGACATCAAGTGCCGATTGTCCAGGAAAAGTGGGAACCTTAACCTCCTACTACCCTAAGGGCCTCCTGAGGCCTGTAGTGGGATCACTTTACTTTATTATTATTATTATAATTTTTTTTATTATTGTTATTATCAGTATTATTATTTTTTTATTGCTATTACTATTATTACTATCATCATCTTCATCAAAACGTGTAATATTCCTTTACAGTTCGTGTTGCCAAATTGGAAAATCAATTCCTCAGACACACTGAGAAACCACATTTTAAATGTAGGTTACTTATTCCTTTTATTACACGCTTTATATTAGCTTGACCGGTATCTGTCTATGAGAAGGAATATTCAACACGATTATCACCCACTTAAAAACATTGGATCGACTTGAAACTTTGTATACTTGTAAAGGACCAATGACAATATAATAATTTCATACATTTTTTTCTAAGATCCTGACCAGTATCATCAGGACATCAAAAAAATAAAGACCGGTAAAATAGGTTGCGGACTTATCGACTTTTTAGTCCATCGTTGTAAGAAATTAATATTATATCCTCTGGTAGCTCAGTTGGTAGAGCGGAGGACTGTAGTGGTATATAATTTCAGTAATCCATAGGTCGCTGGTTCAAATCCAGCCCGGAGGATTTTTTAGAAGAGTATTACTTTTAGCTCATACTACAATAGTATCGAATTTAAAGATATTTAAATTTTTATCTTATTCTGTAAAATATTAATGACAATTTTGTAAACTTACCACATTGTAATTTATCCAAAAAATATGAGGATACGATTAATTGTAACTATCTACCTTCATTAAAATATCGAAAAATATTATAATAATGTTAGATAATAATAATTAAAAAATATGTATAATTATATTCGTGCCTAGACACTAAAAATATCGTAAGCAATTAAATTTTCTTGGGATTTAGGTTTATGACAATCAAACTAAAAATTAAAAAATAAATAATAGTTAAAAAACTAAAACAACACGCGTTATTAGAAAACCAAACTAAAAAATAAAAAAGAAATGATAGTTTAAAAAAACTAAAATAACACGCTTTATTAGGAAACCAAAATAAAAAATTAAACATATCTTTAATTTCCAACACGCTTGGGATAAAATTAAAGTGGCCAACAAAAAAAATAATCTCCAACATATCTAGAATAAAACTAGAGTTATATAGAAAAAAATTATTTTACCGTCAAAAGCGTGGGGTGCTTTTTATGGTTTTTATGTTTCCTTCTTAGAGTCAATACTAATAAAATTCATTGTTAAAACCGTTGAGGTGGAGAGTCATAAAATAAAATAATTTAAAATACCTTCTTAGGTAAAATCCGTCGTCTTCAACTTTTAAAATATGTGATCTTTATGCCTGTAGGCCTTTCAGGACATCCGTTCCATCTTCAGCAGTTCATTCTTCGCTACAGCATCCAGGTTGATGTTTGATGCTGCTGGTCCTAATGTGGCTTTGTCGTGACTAAAGCTTCTTCCTGACGATATCGTATAGTGGGTTGTTTAGTCTGGGAGTGCTTTCATTTATTAAAAGCTTGTTGTCTATTTCCTTGATAATAACTTAAAACAGTTACATATACACTAAAATCTAAACTTAAAAACAACGATATTATACATAAAAAAGCAGATAAAGGAAACACAACAGTACTGATCAAAAAAGATGACTACATTCTAAAAACAAAACAATTTATAGATGAAAATAAATTTAAGAAAATAGATAAAGATCCTACAGCCAAATTCAACAAAACTTTAAAAGAAATAACAAAAACATGCCCTATGATAATTAACAACAATGAAACTAACAAATATAATAATATGTATATAAACAATAATCCAACAATTCCATTAATACATAAAGAAAATATTCCAATATTCCAATACGGCCAATAGTCAATTGCATCAACGCTCCCAATTATAAACTCTCTAAATTAATTGCACAGAAATTGAAGAAAGATATTAACTTAGAGGATAAATACACAATAAAGAATTCTCATGAAATAGCAGACAAACTCATAGACATCGAGGTGAATAATAATACAAAAATGGCAACTTTCGATATAAAAAATCTATATACAAATATTCCAATAGAAGAAACACTAAATATAATTAAGCAAACATTAGAAAACAAACAATTTGAATCCAAACTACATAAATCAATTACATAATATCACAAAAACTATAATGACACAGAATTACTTTCAATTTAATAATGAGATATATATACGGCCTCAGGGGTCCTCATCTAGGGGATATGTGGATGGCAACCACAAGGTGCCCAAGCTGAGCAAAACATTTCTTCCGCTTACTTGTGTTTTGCACTCTTTTAACTTTACTATCTAACCTCTCTAGGTTAACTCTTGTTTTTTTCGACCCCGACGCTATTAGGGCATCCGAGGGCTAGGGAGCCTTTCCTTTCTTCTATTTCTCCTTTCCTTTATTTTCTTTTCTTCTCCAGAAAAGCCTGACCAGAGGCTATAAGATGGCAGCCCCATCACTGGTCTTGCCTTCCTTCGGCCGGCAACCAATCGAAGGGACTATTATTATGCTTTCAAGTCTTATACGAGAATTTCCCGTTTATAATTATATACCAAGAGGACGAAGATCACTGGGCCGTCCTATGAAACGCTGGAGGGAAAATTTTCTATAGGATCGTAACAGGCCTTGGCCTAATACTTGGAAGGAAGAAGAAGAAGATATATATACAAGAAGATGGAATCCCTATGGGGTCTCCAACTTCAGGGATATTATCAGAAATATTCATACAACATTTAGAAAATATACACTACGAAAGATTAACACAAAAATACAACATAAAATTAATCGCTAGATATGTGGATGACATTATAATCATTTATGAAAGTACAGACGGAAAAGAAGAAGAAATTCTATCAGAATTAAAAATATACACAATAAATTGGAATTCACAGAAGAAATTGAACAAAACAACAAAATAATTTTTTTGGATCTTAACATAGTTAAAAACACAAAAACAAAAAAAAATTGAAATAGATATACACAGAAAACCAACAACTAATATGCTTGCAATTAACAATAAATCAAGACATCCGCACCAACAAAAAATCAGCGTATTCAAGAGCCTAATTAATAGAACGCTAAAACTGTTATTAAATAAAATTAATTACAATAAGGAATTGCGGTACATAAAAAATGGCTAAAAACAATGGATACAACAGCAAAATTATAGAGAAACTTGTAAGAAAACAAAAAACGGAGAACCGATATAAATAAAATAACAAAACTAGAAAGAGAAACGGATATTAATAATACATGGACTACACTAACATACACAGGCCACGAAACCATAAAATTGGCAAAAACATTAAGAAAAACAAATAAAAACTTAAACATAGCCTACAAAACTAATAATAAACTAAATTACGTAATAAGTAACAAAATAGAAAAACATAATAAATTTAATGGCAAGGGAGTATATAATTTAATATGCAAAGACTCTGACAAGTTCTATATAGGTGGAACGAAAAGAAGCTTCAACATAAGATTTAAAGAACATCGTAACGATTTCGTATACGCATATGGAAAGTCTAATTACGCTAAGCACGTAAAAAACGCCGGCCATAGAATGAACTCAATAGAAGACACCCTTACAATATTACACAAAGAAGGAAATCCAACTAGAATCAACATATTGGAAGACCTGGAAATTATCAAGGAAATAGACAACAAGCTTTTAATAAATGAAAGCACTCCCAGACTAAACAACACACTATACGATATCGTCAGGAAGAAGCTTTAGTCACGACAAAGCCACATTAGGATCAGCAGCATCAAACATAACCTGGATGCTGTAGCGAAGAATGAACTGCTGAAGATGGAACGGATGTCCTGAAAGGCCTACAGGCATAAAATCACATATTTTAAAAGTTGAGGACGACGGATTTTACCTAAGAACTTATTTTAACTTATTTTATTCTTCTTAGAGACTTTCCTTTTACCAATACCTGTTTATTATCAAATATATTAATTGATATAGAGCATACCCACGCTTTTGATGGTAATTTTTTTTTACACGCTTTATATTAGCTTGACCTGTATCTATGTAACGGAATCTCTCATCACGATTTTCACCCACTTAAAACATTGGATCGACTTGAAACTTTGTATACTTGTAATGGACCAATGAAAATACAATAATTTCATAATTTGTTTTTAAGATCCTGGCCAGGATCATCAGGACATAAAAAAAAATAAAGACCTATTATAGGTTGCGGACTTATCGACTTTTTAGTCCATCGTTGTAAGTTGGTAGAGCGGTGGACTGTCCATCCATCCATAGTAATTCTTCCCGAATGCAGGTCCTTCACTGCAATCATAGCATTTTCATGCTATGCTTGCACCTTTACTAGGGAACTGTAGGTGTGGTAACTTCCGTTCCTTTCCACCAGTGGACTGTAGTGGTATATAATTTCAGTAATCCATAGGTCGCTGGTTCAAATCCGACCCGGGGGATTTTATGTTTTTAAAACTAAAAATATCTATCATAAGCAATTAAATTTTCATGGGATTCCGGTTTATGATAATCAATTAAACTAAAAATTAAAAAAAAAGATAAATTAATAAATAAATAACAGTTTCAAAACTAAAAGAACACGCTTTATTAGAAAACCAAACTAAAAAAAGTAAAAATAAATAATAGTTTAAAAAACTAAAACAACACGCTTTATTAGAAAAAATAATTTTACCATCAAAAGCGTGGGGTGCTTTTTATGGTTTTTACGTTTTCTTCTTAGAGACTTTACTTTTACCAATACCTGTTTGATATAAAATATATTAATTGACTATTTAACTCATGCCCCTAATGGGAGTCAATGACCAATCACATTTCAATGATTTCTGTTTTACAACCAATCAGAGTCGTGTTTCACGAAATATTTAGCAGTGTTATATTTACCATATTAAAGAAAGCTCCTCATTTTTAATATTCTGAACAGGTCTGACCATTATATTGCAGTGTCTGAGCCTAAAAGAAATACGGCTACCAGATTGTATATATAGTGCAGGAGTTAATATAAAAACATTTGTAGCAATTGATTATACCACCAAAAAAAAAGAAGAAACCACTGTTTGCACTTTCTTAAATATATTTTTCCCAGGTAATAATCCAGAAAAATATAATTGTCATATTTACATCGTAAGACATCAGAAATGAATTAATATACAGTTTGATGTGTTTCATTTTTTCTCCACTAGAGAGCATTCTTACAATATTGCGTTCCTTTGGCAATAAATAGTATGATCTGGTTGCAGTGATAAACAAAAGAAGCAGATGAAGCGTACCAATCGTTCATTTGTTTTCAAACATCGCCGTTTACATTAAATATATAGGCCCTACATATTTTAAAATAACTATAGTTAAATAATGATTTGTGAGTAAACAGCTTAATTTTATTCGTTAAATAGTCCTAACAAATTACACTCTTGATTTCCAAATTCTCTAGATAAATTTGAAATCACTCGTGGCATTACTTATGATAAAGAGCACCCTACGCTTTTATGGTAAAATTATTTTTTTTTATATAGATAACTCTAGTTTTATTCTAGATGCATTGGAGATGATTTTTTTTTTTTTGTTGGCCACTTTAATTATATCCCAAGCGTGTTGAAATTAAAATTATTTTTCATTTTTTAGTTCGGTTTTCTAATAAAGCGTGTTGTTTTAGTTTTCTATTATTTATTTGTAAATAACTCTAGTTTTATTGTAGATGTGTTGGAGATGAGTTTTTGTTGATCACTTTAATATTACCCCAAGCATGTTGGAAATTAAAATCATTTTTCATTTTTAGTTCGGTTTTCTAATAAAGTGTGTTGTTTTAGTTTTTTAAAACTATTATTATATATATATATATATATATATATTATATATATATATATATATATATATATATATCCATCCATCCATAGTAATTCTACCCGAGGGCAGGTCTTTCACTGCAATCATAGCATTTTCACTAGGGAATTGTAGGTGTGGTGGCTTGCCGTTGCTTTCCATACCGGTGAAGGATGTTAATGATGATATTGATAAGGATGATGATGATTCATTCAGTCATTCATAGTTTTCTGCTCAAGAGCAGGTCTTTCACTGCAAACTCAGCATTCTCCACTCTTTCCTTAACTCAGCGTTCCTTTTTGTATCCCCGTACAAACCATGTCCACCGCTGTGGTCTCGAGGTAGCGTGCAGCGTGCTGCCTTGTCACGCAGCGGGCCCGGGTTCGATCCCCGGTCGGGGCAGTTTTTCAGGGTGAGGTTTTTATCTGGTTTTTTCCTCACTTGTAAGACAAATGTCAGGAAAACTTTAAGGCCCAAACGGTCCCCGAAATCATATGGCCATCTTCATCATCAACATCCTTATCATTATCATCATCATCCTTCACAGGTGTGGAAAGCAACGGGAAGCTACCACACCTACACAATTCCCTAGTAAAGCTGTAAGCATAGCATGAGAATGCTATGATTGCAGTGAAGGACCTGCCTTCGGGCAGAATTACTATGGATGGATGGATACAAACCATTTATTTTAATATTGTCTATCTTCTGGTGTCTTTTTCTGCCTCTAACTTTCATTCCGTTGACCATTCCTTCTATAGAGCATGCTTCAGCAGGCAGTTTCATCTTAGCCAGTGGCCAATCCAATTTCTTTTCCTCTTTTTTATGAGTTCCAGCACTGTTCTTCTTTCACCCAATCTGTCTAGCGCATCATTATTTCTTACTTTGTCTGTCCATTTTATACGTTCCATTCTTCTCCATATCCACATCTCAAAGGCTTCCAGTCGCTTTTCCTCATTCCGTCGTAATGTCCACGTCTCTGTACCATATAATGCTACACTCCACACAAAGCACTTCACTAGCCTCTTCCTTAATTCTTTTGCCATAGTTCCGCAGAAAATATTTCTCTTCTTGTTGAAAGCTTCTTTTGCAATTGCTATCCTCTGCTTTACATCTTGACCGCAGTTCATGTTACCACTGATAGTACAACCCAAGTATTTGAAGCTCTCCACTTGCTCAATGGCCTCACCTTTAATCCTCATGTTTATCTTCCTTGGTTTCTTTCCTATAATCATGGAATTCGTCTCATTTATATTTATCTTCATCCCATAATCCTCGCACTTATCATTTACCTCCATCAGCACGTTCCTCAGTGTCATTGCATCTTCTGCCAGCAAAGCCATATCATCAGCAAATCTTACGCACTCTCTTTTTCCTCCTCCCATGTTTACGCCTCCCGTATTGCTGTTCTTCATTAGGTCTTCCAGGTAGATGTTGAAAAGGGTAGGTGATAGAGGACATCCTTGCCTTACCCCCTTCCAATTTCTCTTTCCTCTGACATTTCTTCTCCTATCTTCACTTTTATTCGCTGTTTCATATAAAGACTACTTATGAGCCTCCTCTCCTTCCAGTTCACGCCAATTTTCTTCAAGATCTTCAGAAGTTTATTCCAATTCACTCTGTCAAAGACCTTTTCCAGGTCAACAAATACTGCATAAACGTCTTTATCTTTTTCTATATATCCTTCTCCTATTGTTCGTATCAATCCAATTGCATCTCTTGTACCCTTTCCATTCCTGAAGCCAAACTGTTCTTCTTCCAATTCGCTTTCCATCGTAGAACGTAAACGTCGATTGAGTGTTCGCAGGAGAATCTTTGCAGAGTGTGATATCAAGCTGATAGTCCTTACGTTTCTTTGCATTGTTTTTCTTCGGCATTGGTATTAACACTGTCGCAGTTAATTCATCGGGCCAATCACCTTCTTTACATATATTCTTGCATAAACGCAGAATTTCCTTCATTCCTTCGCTCAAGCATTTAACCAATTCAATTGTGATTCCATCTACCCCTATTGCTTTCCAACTTTTCATTTCCTTAATTGCTATTTCAACGTATTCCTTAAGATTTGAAAATCCTTTTTCATCTTCTGATATGTCTTCTTCATTTTCTATATCCAAGTTAGCAGGACGATTTCTTGTCTCATATAGCTCTTCTACATGTTTTTTCCCATGTATTCATAATTTCCTGTTTGTCTGTTATTTCTTCATTATTTTCGTCCTCAATCAGCCACATGGTTTTCCTGCTCTTCTTCCCATAGTCCAAGCCTTTAACTTCCTGGTACATTAAATCATATTTTCCTTTCCTCTCCAGATTCTCTAGTTCTTGACATTTCTGCTTCATCCATTCTTCCCTTGGCCATATTTTTTCGGGAACCGTTTGTGCCTTAAAGTTTTCCAGACGTTTGTTTTACAGGTGAGGAAAAACCCCGATAAAAAACCTCACCCAGAAAAACTGCCCCGACCGGGGATCGAACCGGGCTCGCTGCGTGAGAAGGCAGCACGATACCTCGAGACCACAGCGGTGGTCGTATATATATATATATATATATATAACGAATTCCCACTACCTCTTGTGTGAATTGAGAATACTACATATATAAGAAAAATGTATGTTTGTGTTGGAATTCTTGAGTAGCTCAGTTGGTTAGAGCGCTAAACGTACAGAGTTTAGAGACTCGGGTTCAAATCCCGACTCAAGCATTCATTTTTCTTTTCATATCATATTTTCCTTCATTTATAGTTATAACATCTAAATATACAAGCGTTACTGCTATAAAATAAATATTCTCTTTAAAAATTGCTTAACTGTTATGTTGGCCACTAGATGGTGTTGGAACGAATTCCAACTACCTCTTGTGTGAATTGAGAATACTACATATATAAGAAAAATGTATGTTTGTGTTGGAATTCTTGAGTAGCTCAGTTAGTTAGAGCGCTAAACGTACAGAGTTTAGAGACTCGGGTTCAAATCCCGACTCAAGCATTCATTTTTCTTTTCATATCATATCATATATATATATATATATATATATATATATACACACACATGCCAGGGCATATCAAAAGTCCGGTAACACTTTAAATATTTTATTACATAAAAACTACAAATGATAGCACTTTCAAACACACGTCAATTTAAAATCAAACTCTCAAAGTTTCGAATACTACCGCAACCGCATAGTTTCATAATTTACCGACAGTTGGCGTTAGTTACAACAATGACGAATACGTGTGCTGAGCGAGCTTTCTGCGTATTACAATTTCATACAAACAAGAGTGCTACCGATGTGCAACGAAAATTCCAGACCAAGTATGGAAAAGAAGCACCAAGTAGGAACGTAATTTACCATTGGTATCGTAAATTTGAAACCACGGGTTGCTTGTGTCCGCAAAAGAGTAGTGGTCGTCACAGGGTGAGTGAAGAGAATGTTGAGCGAGTCAGAGAAGCATTCGTAAGGGGCCCGAGGAAATCAGTCCATAGAGTGCCCCGCGAGCTTCAACTTCCTTCAGTGACTGTGTGGAGGATTTTTCATATGAGGCTATGAAAGCATACACACTGCAGCTTCTGCATATGCTAAACGAGGATGACAAACGCAAGCGCTACGAGTTTTCTTGCCAGCTACAACAACTGGCAGCAGACGACGATAACTTATTCAGCCGCTTAATTTTCATCGACGAAGCGACATTCCATATGAGTGGTAAAATTAACAAGCACAACTGTCGTGTTTAGGGAACACAGAAACCTCACATAATCATTGAACATGAGCATAATTCGCCAAAGGTGAATGTTTTCTGCGTGTTGTCACAACGAAAATTGTACGGACCTTTCTTCTTCATTGAGGCTACTGTGACTGGTCATTCATATCTGGACATTTTGGAGCAATGGTTGGTGCCTCAACTTAGACAAGATGACGATTTCATCTTTCAGCAAGATGGGGCTCCGCCACATTTCCACAAAGCAGTTCGTGCTTACCTGAATACGGAGATGTCTGATAAGACGTGCTAGAGTAAGGGACACATGTTTCATGACATGGTCACCAAGGTCACCCGATATAACTGCATGTGACTTTTTTCTAGGGGGTATCTAAAGGACCGTGTAATTGTACCGCTTTTGCCATGTGATTTAGAGGAACTAAAAACCAGAATTCGAGAAGCTGCCGCCACGGTCACAGAGGATATGTTGATAAGGGTATGGGAAGAGTTTCATTATCGTTTGGACATCTGCCGAGTCACTCGTGGTTCACACATTGAATCTCTGTAAGGTGTAAACGAAACTTTGAGAGTTTGACTATAAACTGACATGTGTTTGAAAGTGTTATCATTTGTAGTTTTAAATAAAATATTGTAATAAAATATTGAAAGTGTTACCGGACTTTTGATATGCCCTCTATATATACACCGTGATTCAAAATTGACTTTACAACTTTACAAGCTTATAGAAATGTATTTAGAAGACCTACAGAATTGGTTTTAATGTCATATGATAGCACAACTCATCAAGTTTTCACCGACATAGTTTTATAGTACCTAGTTCTCTCACCGCGTGCGCTAACGTAGTTCATATCAAAATTGCTGCTTTCACAGGTGCCGAGCGTGCTCGTTGTGTGTTTTTGTTCGAAGAAACTAAATCTGCGACAATTGTTCAGCGTAGATTTCGTACCCAGTATGGTAAGGATCCTCATAGCAGGCCAACAATTTATTCTTGGCACCAAACATTTGTTAGGACTGGCTGTTCTGTTAGTCATTCCAAGCATACTGGCCGTCCACGTACGGCTGAAGCTGTGGTTGAACAAGTGAGGGATAGCTTTGCTCGGAGCCCTAGGAAATCAACGCGGCGTGCGTCACGTGAGACTGGCATTTCACAACCGAACATTTGGCGCATACTACGGAGACGTTTGCACTTGAAACCATTCCGATTTTCGATGGTGCAACACATTACTGATAATGATAAGATGGTTCGACGTGATTTCTGTGCAGAAATGCTTGGTCGGATTGAGGAAGATGAAACGTATTTGAACCACGTAATCTTCAGCGAAGAGTCTACATTCCACGTCAGTGGCAAAGTACATACCCATAACTGCAGGATCTGGGGCTCTGAACCTCCACATCTCCATCTGCAACACGTACGTGATAGCCCGAAAGTGAATGTGTTCTGTGCCCTAAGTAAAACTAAAAGTGTACGGCCCCTTCTTTTTCCAAGAAAAAACTATCAACGGTACGATTTATCTAGATATGCCACGAGGATCCTTACCATGCTGGGTACGAAATATACGCTGAACAATTGTCGCAGATTTAGTTTCTTCGAACAAAAACACACAACGAGCAAGCTCGGCACCTGTGAAAGCAGCCATTTTGATATGAACTACGTTAGTGCACGCGGTGAAAGAACTAGGTACTATAAAACTATGTCGGTGAAAACTTGATGAGTTGTGCTATCATATGACATTAAAACCAATTCTATAGGTCTTCTAAATAAATTTCTATAAGCTTGTAAAGTTTAAATTCAATTTTGAATCACCCCCTATATATATATATATATATATATATATATATATATATAAATTTTACGTGTCACGTTCTTTGTCCGCGATGGAATCCTAAACTACTTAACCAATTTTAATAAAATTTTGTGTGCTGTTTGATCCAACTTGAGACCTACGGTTGTTTATAACTAAATTTATAGTCGCATTATTTTTATTGCAAATTATTTGTTCTTTATTATTTAACAAAGAGTTATAATTATATGTGAGTTCCATACGATTCTAACAGATGACGGTGTAAGGTAATTGGTTTATTATTTAACCAGGTGACTGTGCTTTTTGTTGCAACCGCGAATTTCAATTGAATTACAAATATTGATTATTTCATAATTTAAGTGTGTTCAGTGTTTATTTTATTTTCAATATATTGATAATAATATTAATTTCGCGTATAAGTATAAGTTTTAAGTAATCTGGCTGAAAGACAGCAACTTAATTTAAATTTAAACTGGACCGAGAAGGGACATTGAACAATATGGCGAATCAGTTCTAGATACCATGAATGATAAGATATCAAGTGAATTTCCGCAAAATGGTATAGGCCTATGTGACATAAATCTTACATTTAAGAAGAATGTCAATTTAAAAACATATGTAGGTACTAATGAACGGAATAACAGAACTGTAAGTAAGTCTGTTAGTTATAATAATATGCCTAATATTACAGAAACAATCTCGATGTCTCAATTAAATGAAAAACAGGATGACTATAATATATCACACGATTCTAACAGGTGGCGGTGTAAGGTAATTGGTTTATTATTTAACCAGGTGGCTGTGCTATTTGTTGCAACCGCGAATTTCAATTGAATTACAAATATTGATTATTTCATAATTGAAGTGTGTTCAGTGTTTATTTTATTTTCGATATATTGATAATAAAACTAATTTCGTGTGTAAGTATTAGTTTTAAGTAATCTGGCTGAAAGACAGCAACTTAATTTAAAATTAACTGGACCGAGAAGGGACATTGAACAATATGGCGAATCAGTTCTAGAGACCATGAATGATAAGATAGCAAGTGAATTTCCGCAAATTGGTATAGGCCTATGTGACATAAATGTTACATTTAAGAAGAATGTCAATTTAAAAACATATGAAGGTCCTAAGGAACGCAATAACAGAACTGTAAGTAAGTCTGTTAGTTATAATAATATGCCTAATATTACAGAAACAATCTCCATACCTCAATTAAATGAAAAACAAGATGACTATAATATATCACAAGATGATGTTAGTATACAGAGACTTATTGATGATGATGATGATGATGAGAATCCAAACTGGCAACAATTTCGTAGAAAAAAACGAAAGTATAATGAAATCAGCAAGCCTCCTCAAAATATTCCATTAATAAATGTATATAATCCTTATGATACACTTATGGATGATAGCCTACTGCGAATGCAGACAACATAAATTGATCTCAATCAACAGAACCACTTCCACATAAACCACCACCCATATTTATACCGGGTGTAGTTAAAGTACCAGAACTAAAAAAATTGTGTAAAACAAAAACTTTTTGATTTAGATTTCTCACTTAGTTTACTATTACATAATTTAACGTATACCTTAGCCACAGCAACGCGTGGCCAGGACTTCTATGTGTATATATATAAAACAAAGTCGGATTAGTTACACAATTTATAACTCAAGAACGGGTGGACCAATTTTTATGATCTTTGATTTGTTGGATTTATTTCCGCCCCGAATAGCAGATAACTATTAAAACATCGGAAAAATTTACGTAAAAATATGTAATGGCGATACGACGTTCGCCGGGCCAGCTAGTATTTTTGTATTATAAGCCTATGTTTTTCCCTTTACAGAGATTTAGGCGCTCTCCCCCAACAGGGAAGAATTTGAACCATTCTAATTTAGTTACACTTGTTTTCGTATAGACGTCTTTTTGAGTGGTCCGTGGTCAGCGTTCCGCCTCATACTGACATGTAGGAAACCAAGGTAGTTCTAGGACAGGAAAATTCGGTAAATTTTGCTTAGAAGCCTTTTTAGTCAGGATTTTTTACGAGCCTGAATATCTTCAGACTCGGGACCCACGGCTTAAAGTCCCTCCCGGAGGACTTGCTCCTTGGATTTTTCCGTCCTAAAAATCCATCGACCGCAGCCGGGTTTGAACCCGCGAATCTCGGGACCAGAGGCAAGGCCAGCTGGTGTAGGCTATATATATATATATATATATATATATATATATATATATATAGTGTTAAAAATTACGTTTACAACGTTCCAAGGATGATAGGGGAGGTAAACAAACTTTTTTTTTTATCTGACAAAACTTTGGCATGTGCACCGTTTTGCCGCTAGATGGTTTTACGGGTAGATGACCTGACTTCCGTCACAAGACGAACCGATTAATTCTGTTTGTGCTGCTGTGCCTGCAACAAGTTGAAAGGGTCATCACGGTGTGAACGAAGGCTTGCTACGATAAGTACAGTAAGTACGTTTGCGTTTAGTATTCATTCTCGTGCTTCAGCATACCTGCAATTTTAAAACGTGTTTAAGTTTGTACTACATGGCGATTTCCATTTGTTGTACTGCACTGTACACAGCTGATACATCACAGATGGCTGAGTCACTCTAAACGAACTTACGGACATGCATCTTCTTTATGGGGAGACACGTGGGAATAGCCGTGCAGGACGGCGCCTTTACGCAGAAAGTTTTCCGATGAGGAGTTTAGCATCTCCCAGCTCCTCGTCTGGTTGGTCCCACGTGTCCAGTTTCACGCATATGGTAATCAATTCGTTCAAACAGAACATGAGATGGTCGTTGACACCGTGATGACCCTTTCAACTTCTTGCAGACACAGCAGCACAAACAGAACTAATTGGTGAGGGTGTTGTGACGGAAGTAAGACCAACTAGCGGCAAAACGGTGCATATGCCAAAGTTTTGTCAGATAAAAAGAGTGTTTGTTTTTACCTTCTCTATCATCCCTGAAACGCTGTAAACGTATTTCTTAACACCCCGTATGTATGTATATATATATATATATATATATATATATATATCCATCCATAGTAATTCTGCCCGAAGTCAGGTCCTTCACTGCAATCATAGCATTTCCATGCTGTGCTTGCAGCTTTACTAGGGAATTATAGGTGTGGTAGCTTCCCGTTGCTTTCCACACCGGTGAAGGATGATGATGATGATAATGATAAGGATGATGATGATAATGATAAGGATGATGATGATAATGATAAGGATGATGATGATGATGGCCATATGATTTCGGGGACCGTTCGGGCCTTAAAGGTTTCCTGACATTTGTCTTACAGGTGAGGAAAAACCCCGATAAAAACCTCACCCAGAAAAACTGCCTTGACCGGGGATCGAACCCGGGCCCGCTGCGTGACAAGGCAGCACGCTACCTCGAGATCACAGCGGTGGACATATATATATATTTATTTATTTATTTATAAAAATAAATAATTATTGGTATAGAAGTTATAAGATGGCACTTTAGGCCATTGTCCCTCTGCTTCTTACGAATGAGAATTATAATATAAGAAAAGAAGAATCAATGTTTGCATAGGAGTAGGTGTTTAGCCCACTAACGTATAAAGTTAGAGATCTTGAATTCAAATCCCGGTTCGGGCATTTATTTTACTTTTCATGTAAATTAAGAAAAAAAAATTATCATCCAGGACTCAACACTCTGTGGAAGAAGTATTACACATTATACGAAAACTAGCGGAGTCAAAAAAAAAACTGAACTGAACGGCATGTAGTCTGTACAAAGCTACTAAAATTTTATCTATTTAATTTATCTTGTACAGTACAAAACTATTAGAGTGGAATTGTGAAATACAGAGACCTGAAGGATTTTTTTTTTCTCTGGCACAGATCATTTCTCTGTCCCCTTGAATTAGATTTATTATCGACTCTAGTAATATACATTTTAATCTCTTCGATCCTTAATTGTAATTACGAACAGAACAGTATTTTTGTGTTTAGCGTATTTTTTAGCGCAAAATAATATTAATTTTGATAGTAAATGTTTTCCTGAGCTCCAAATTTAGGGCTCTTTATGTGAACCCACAACTCATGTTATTTTTGTTTTTGTGTTACATGTGTTACCGTAGCAAAACAATGACATTTTTACAAAACAGACTGGGGCAAATGTTACGGGGATTAAGTGTTTATCATTTATGTACAATGGACTTTTAAGATTTATACAGCGCTGCCATCTAACCTTAATAGAAATAAAATAAAAATATAGGTTTGAAGGCCTAAATCACAATTATGTAACATAATGATACAACTAATTATAGCGACCGTAAGTTGTTTTACAGAGTTAGACAATTTTAAACGTCTTGTGTTAATAATATGAGGTAAAGTGTTGATAGGCCCTACATAAGATTTATTCTGAAATATTTGAATATAAATTTGCGAGCATCAATCTTAGTAGAATTTCGGGATAGCGTCGCTGCCTCATACGCAGCGGACCCGAGTTTCATCCCCGATCGGGACAAATATCCTGGGTGATAGTTTTTTAGGGGTTATTCCTCACCAGTAAGACAAATGCCAGAAACTTTAAGACTCAAATGGTCATCGAATATCATCTGGTCATCTTTATCATATATGCTATATTTAGTATGAATGTGTTAATGAATGGCATGTTTTTCTTGACTATTTAACTCATGCCCCAAATGGGAGTCACTGACCAATCACGTTTCAATGATTTCTGTTTTACAACCAATGAGAGTCGTGTTTCACCAAATATTTATCAGTGTTATAATTACCATATTAAAGAAAGCTCCTCCTTACAATATTGCGTTCCTTTGGCAATAAATAGTATGATCTGGTTGCAGTGATAAACAAAAGAAGCAGTAGAAGCGTACCTACCGTTTCTCATTTGTTTTCAAACATCGCCGTTTACATTAAATATATAAATATTTTAAAATAACTATAGTTAAATAATGAATTGTGAGTAAACAGCTTAATTTTATTCGTTAAATAGTCCTAACAAATGCCACTCTTGATTTCCAAATTCTCTAGATAAATTGGAAATCACTCGTGGCATTACTTATGAATATTCTTCTCTCGGAGGAGGTCCTGGATTGAGCTGATCACTCATTCGAAGAGGCCATTCATGTCCTCGTGTGGTCACGAATGTATGTGTATGATCCAAAATCCCTCTCCCGACAAGAAGGCCCGGGTGGGATATGGTGGGGAATTAAAACGTACATATAAGATGAGAGGTTATACTACGATGGAGAAAAAAAAAACATTAAATTTGTTAACTAATTTTTAGAAAAAATATTCACGCTAACCTTTTCGGCTTTTGTAATTAATAGTTAAGAATGGAACAATTCAGAACGGTGAATGAAAAACCAAAACTGTCGCTTTCGAAAATCAATGGTTTCCTTTAAGAGCTGCGGTTCCAGGGTCCTCCAGCAGAATAAGAGGTAGTGAAGTGTGCTGTGCAAGCATCTATAGTACACAACCAATTAGACCTGAAAAGAGCACAAGGAACTCAAAGCATAATGATTACAGATAAAGCAAGTAGCGAAAGTGAAGATAACTCAAATATAGCTGACTATATATATCATATATGTTACATTGCAGATTTTCGCGGTTATAAGTACGAATATGAAAGTTTTTTTGGGTGTTCCGCGTCTTGGATTCAAGTTCGGCCTCTGGCCACTGATTCCGACGTTTTGAAATGATCCCACATGCCATTACCAAGGAATGATATATATACTAGCTGGCCCGGCGAACTTCGTATCGCCTTTAAATATTTTTACGTTAATATTTCCGATGTTTAATAGTTATTCTGCTATTCGGGGCGAAAACAAATACAACAAATCAAAGATCATAAAAATCGGTCCAGCCGTTCTTGAGTTATAAATAGTGTATTTATAGAGTAATGCATATTACGAAGAACTACTCGGAAAGCCCTTTCCTGTTTTAACTGATACGTGTGATATTTTGCATTATTCTCATTTAGCAATCTCACCAACGTTCTGTAAGCTTCAGTAGAGGTTAGCAGGATTTTAACCTCTTCTTTATACATTTTGTATGAGAAATGTGAATCAGAAAGTTTTTGTTTTACACAATTTTGTAGTTATGGTACGTTAACTACACCCGGTATAAATATGGGTAGTGGTTTATGTGGAAGTGGTTTTGTTGATTGAGATGAATTTATGTTGTTTGCATTCTCAGTATCATCCATAAGTGTATCATAAGGATTATATACATTTATTGATGAAATATTTTTAGGAGGCTTGCTGATTTCATTATACTTTCGTTTTTTTCTACGAACTTGTTGGCAGTTTGGATTCTCATCATCATCATCATCATCAAGAAGTCTCTGTATAGTAATATCATCTTGTGATATATTATAGTCATCTTGTTTTTCATATAATTGAGGCATGGAGATTGTTTCTGTAATATTAGGCATATTATTATAACTAACAGACTTACTTACAGTTCTGTTATTCCGTTCCTTAGGACCTTCATATGTTTTTAAATTGACATTCTTCTTAAATGTAAGATTTATGTCACATAGGCCTATACCATTTTGCGGAAATTCACTTGATATCTTATCATTCATGGTATCTAGAACTGATTCGCCATATTGTTCAATGTCCCTTCTCGGTCCAGTTAAATTTAAATTAAGTTGCTGTCTTTCAGCCAGATTAATTAAAACTAATAGCCTACTTACACACGAAATTAATATTATTATCAATATATTGAAAATAAAATAAACACAAACACACTTAAATTATTAAATAATCAATATTTGTAATTCAATTGAAATTCGCGGTTGCAACAAAAAGCACAGCCACCTGGATCTCTCTTTGTTAAATAATAAACCAATTACCTTACCAAATTATTTTACACCGCCATCTGTTAGAATCGTATGGGACTGACAGATAATTATAACTCTTTGTTAAATAATAAACAAATAATTTTCAATAAAAATCAATGCGATTATAAATTTAGTTATAAACTACCCTATGTCTCAAGTTGGATCAAACTGCACACAGAGTGCAAAATTTTATTAAAATCGGTTCAGTAGTTTAGGATTCCATCGCGGACAAACAACGTGACACGAAATTTATATATATATATATATATATATATATATGAGTGTGTAAATATACCTTCGTTAAGATGCACTTTTTTCATTTTTAGGAGACACAATTAGTGGATTTTGTGGAGACATTTTTAATAAGTCAGCCTTACCTGCTCTAACTAAAAAGACATACGATTCGATTAAGAGGAAAAAGTCGTATCTGCTGAAATTTGAAATTATTAACAAATTATTAAAAAAATATTAAAAATATTAAAACATCATTAAAAAATTATAAAGTGAATATGTCTAAAATAGGGGAGTAGGTTGCGGGTAGTCAAAGAGTTTTAAGATATATATATATATATATATATATATATATATATATATATATATATATTATATACACATAATGGTCAGAGAGTGCATACTTAATTTCTATGTAAATAAAACATTTTCACCTCATAGTAACGACATCAACAACCTACAGCATTAATCTCAATATATGTATGACAACGGGGAATAACATTTTTACGCACTTTTTAAAGGATCTTTGTGTTTTCTGTATAACGAAACATTCAGTTAGGACCCTGGCAAGCAGTTCCTCATCGGCATTTACTGAGGTTTTATACGCTAACTTCATATGCCCCATAGGAAAAAAGCATCACACGTCAATACAGCAGGCAGTTGTTTCTTATGAAAGTGAAAATCAGCTTAGAAAAATAGAATAGACTTATGCACTTCTGATCATTAGTATAGCATGATACAAAATTATACACGTATGTCTTTTTCTCTATTTGTGTGAGAACTGAGAGATACCTATGAATCGATTGGGTCTTTCGTCATTCACAAAAACTAGTGATGAATATTACAGAAATTAAGTAACACATATAAGCGTAAAATGAAAATTACATACCGAAAGTTTCAAGATCTACATAGGCATAAATACTGTAATCTTGAAAAAAATAATACGAAAAAACTTACAATAATAATTAGGGGAATATTCAAGGTTTTAATGTCGGCAAGTTTTGTGGACGAATATGAATATTTACGAACGAGGCGAAATGTATTTTATATGTGATTTTTTTATATATACAATATTTCTGTAAAAGCTTCCAAAATTAATATAATATTTATTTAAATATAATTTACACGAACGAAGGTTTAGTAGAAAAAGTACATTGAATTTAATGTGTTACTTTTTGTTTAATGTGACATAGTTGTCAATAATCGTAGAGTGGCAATTTGTTTATCATAATCAACTTTTCTCACAAAGTAACGTAAACGGAGGAACAAAAAAGAGCAGAATTCTTGCCATTGAAGTTTCGTTTTGGTACTTTTTATACTAATAGGTCCAATGCCATCCTAAGATCAATCCCAAATCAATTAGGAGATGCCATTTTATTAGCAATAGCAATTGCAATTTTATTGCTCTTGCCTTTCTTTAACTCTAAAAATTAAAGTTATCCCTCTACAGGACTTAGGACAACTTTGGAAGTACTAGGATGTTAAGGCTTTCACCTTTGTGAATGAATGACTGAATAATCCACTGTGTCTCATGAAGGGCTAGGGCCTCCTACGGGAGGAATGAGCTCAAATTTCTACAAATGGTTCATGTGGGGAGCAACTCCATATGAACGGATAGCACTGTTTTAAGTCTACTCTTGTGGTATGAAGTACATTTGAGGTTAGAAATAACAAAACGTGCAGTTTGTGATTGGACTCAATGATTTTGACTTTTTAATTGTGCACTTTTGTCTTCTTTCTCGCAACTTATGAATTGATTTTACTAGTATGGTTAACACACTGGTTGTACTTATGTTTAGGCACTTTTTTGATGTTGCGCACTGCCTACTTCCACTCACTTCTATTGCGGGCGGTGGTGGACAATACAATTGGACTCCTAGTTCTCGCTTGAAATCGTCTGTCAATCTGCGTCTGGGACTGCATTTGACACTAAATGTTAGCTCTGCGTGGTGCCGCCAGAAAGTTAACGCCAGTTAAAAAATCGTGACCCCACCGGGATTCAAAACCCCAAATTAAAATTTAAATTTCACTTAAAAATCTACTGTAATAAACTACATTTTTAAAGCAACTGACACCCTGCTTGTAGCGTATCACCTTAAACAACTACGCTACCGCAGTCTAGCTCTAATAATACTGTAATACGAAAACTCTGAAAAAAATTGTTCATCCTTTAACTCTCAAATTTTAATTGTATCCTTCAATGACTTGATTTGTTACAGAGAGTCGTTAATAATCTTAATTCTATAATCTCGGTACGTAATTATAACATATTTACTAAAATGAAGACTTGTGAAGCAACCAGCCTAAAATTCTATGAGTAGCGATTCATTAAATTATTTTCACATTTGAACTTTTCATACTTTTATCTCACAGAAACAACATAAGCTTAAAAGAAGAGTTTAAATTGAATAATTATTTTTTTAAACTTATAAATGAAAAACATTGTTAGATACGATTTCCGAGAATCTGTTAAATAAACACAGTTTGAAAATGAATGAAACACTGACAAAGATGACTTGGCTAGCGGAATACGATATGGCACAAACAACTTCATTAAACACTTCAGATTGGAGAATGTATGCCCAAGAATTGTTTCAGCAAATATTTTCCTTCCTGTTAGGTGTGACTATTAGTTCTCTTTGTGGTTCATCAACGAATCATATTCTACACTAGTGCCATTATATTTCAAAAGAGTTAGTATAATTAATTTTACAAATTGACCAATAGTTACAATTTATTTTTGTATTTTCATTGTATTCTCTTCAATTTTGAAGTGGAAATAAAATTTACTCTTGTATTTAGTGGATTTTTTTAAAGCAAAGCAATATTGATTTAGAAGTCAAAATTTTTATTTATGCTCCAAATTTTTGGAGGTCTTTATGTGAACTCAAAAGTGACTTAGAGACTTGTAATTTTATTTTTGTGTTGTAAGTATTATCAAATAACTAACTAACGCATTGGCAATATTGAACCCGTAGGTTCATCGTGGCGAGGACATAATCTCTCCATACATCCCCATCCTGAGCTAATGTTTTCCAATAATTCTCTGTATAATCTACTTCCCTCAAATCATAGTTAATGTTAATATCCCACCTCATTCTTTGTTTTCCAACTGGCGTTTTTCCTGTGATTTTCGTACAAGAAGCTTCCATGCACGTCTTTCATTCTCCATTCGTGCCACATGTCCTGTCCATCGCAGTCTGCGAGACTTAACTCTTCTTATTATATCTGGCTTCCTATAAAGACCATGTAGTTCGCTGTAATGCAAGTCTTCTCCACTCAACTGTCTGTTCATCTCTCGTTGGTCCAAATATTTTCCTAAGAACTTTATTCTCAAATACTCGTACTATCCTATGCTCACATGGATTAAGAGTCCATGTTTCGCATCCATATAATATAACTGGTTGAATAATGGTTTTATATGTTTTCAGTTTAACGTTTTCCGAAAGGAGTTGGGACGTCAAGAGTCTCTGTAATGAATAATAGCAGTTATGGTCAAATTAATTACATTATAAAAAATTGAGGGGCAAATTTGATTGGAGTCGTGTGTTTTATCATGTAATACAAGAATGTTTCATGTAGGGTTTTACGATTTAAAAAAATACCGCCACCTAACCTTAAGATAAATAAAATTAAATATAAGCCTGAATCAAAGTTATAAAATGTCATATTTGTTTACAGAGTGAGAAAACAAACTAATTTCTTAAGTTAAGGCAAACACTGGAGGACGGCGTCCCTCCCCAAATGCTTGGGGGTTTGTTTTTTAAAGTTTATTTCCTTGTAATTTACTATAACAATATTACCGTAACCATTTGTACATAGTTATTTTTTGTCAAAATGCCTTTGATAACTCTCATACAGACCCTACACAATGTATAGCTTCATTATTAAAGTTCCTACTAAGTTGAGTGTTCCCAATTTTTTTAACTAAAGTATTTATGTCATATAGGATACAAAGGGGCTGAAGACTTTAAGCAATATAAATTAATGCGTATCTTGATTATCGAATTTCAGTAGATACAATATGAATGATTTAAAATCGAAATAGTGTTACATATGGAGGCACTCGTATAGTTCATATGGTAATACGCTACAAGACGGAAGGTCGAGGTTAGGGTCCCGATGGGACCTAAACCTCCTGGTAGCACTATGGCCCTTAGGTCTACTCAGTCTCTAACAGAAAATGAGTAACGGACTATGATTGGGGGTAAATATGGGCGTCATGCAGGTCTGATAACCTAGCTGACAACTCGTATTGATTGTAGAGGAAAGGTGCCTAATATGGGATAGTTCCCATACTTCGATTCTGAACATAATATGTGATGAACTGTGCTGGAAGTTTTCTAAATGGTCCCCAGCAAGTCCAAGTATGATTCCATGAACGAAGGCGCCAGTGCAAGATTGGATAGCGTGGGCAGAGGTTGTTGTTCAAAAAATTAAATTTCAAGTTTTTTGTAGTTTTGGTGCTCTTTGGATATCTGTGCTTAAACGTGATGGGATACAGCTGTTCTGTTTAATAGTTCCTTATTTATTATATAATTACCTATATTTAACGACAATTGGTTTTGTTTTTAACCGAAGGTTGTTCTCGAAATCGTTGATTCTTTTTCAAAATGGTTAGCTCCTAATATGCGATACCATGGTGTACCTAATATGCGATAGTACCGCATATTAGGGTACCCTATCACATATTGGGAACTCGTTTTCTCGCGTGTCTATTATAAATTATACATTAAATTATTACAATAAATTTATCAATATTGCATAAAATGCCGTTAATTTACGTTTAAATGAGTGGTTCTACTGATACCCAACCTATATCGTCAAACTAAGGAGACGCCATGAAGAACGATTTTATACTCTGAGATGTAAGGACATAAGGAGCATGGCATTTCAGCTAGCTATTAGGAATCGGCTGAAAAATTCGTTCAATTCAGATAAGGCTTCAGCAGGTAAAAAATGGCTCAGTGCTTTTTTGAAAAGGCATCCAATTTTAGCTCTGACAACTCCACAAGGGATCTCCGCAGCAAGAGTGAAAGGTTTCACTCCAGAGAACGTGGCCAAAATATTTGATATTTATGAAGCTGTTCTACAAAAGGTCAACCATAAGGTTCACAGGATCTATAATGTTGACGAAACCGGGGTGACATCTGTGCAGCACAAACATAGTAAAGTTATTGCTATGAAGGGGAAAAAAAGCAAGTTGCTGCCTTGACTTCATCGGAGAGGGGCAACCTAATCACAATTGTGACTTGCATGAATGCAACAGGTAGTGTTGTTCCTCCTCTAATTGTCTTCCCAAGGACAAATATGAAAGAACTCATGGATGATGTACCACCAGGATCAGTGTCAGCTTGCCATCCAAGTGGTTGGATACAGACTCACATTTTCACGAAATGGGTTGATCATTTTTTTAACTTTGTGAAGCCGTCATCTGAAGACCCTGTTGTACTGGTACTTGATGGGCAGTTCCCACACAAAGAACCTTGACGTGGTAGACAAAGGAAGGGAAAATAATGTCCACATTGTCTGTTTGCCACCTCATTCCACGCATAAAATACAACCCCTTGACGTGGGATTTATGGGACTATTTAAGACCTATTACACCCAAGAAATAGAGACTTGGCTGGAAACGTGTTATCACTCCATTATTAATAGCCAGGTTATTTGTGACAGCCTACATGAGAGCAGCCACAATGGAAGCTTCCGTCAACGCCTTTAGATAAACGGGGCTCGTCCCTTGTAACAGGCACATCTTCAGAGACAATGAATTTTTAATTCATCGAGCAGATGACTCTGCTCAAGAAACAAATGGTGAAACTCATTGTGAGCCTGGTCAAAGCGGTAAATGCTGTTCAACAGATTAGACAAACTGTGAGCCCTAAAGCCATCAAACCCCTTCCATAAATAAGGAAGCCATCTGATGATTCGACCGGTAAAGGAAGATTACGTTCGGGTTCTGCTGAATTAATAACATCGGCTCCATACAGGAAACGATTAAAAAAATAGCAGCAGGAACTAAGAAGACAGCAGCAAAGATATTATTCGAGAAGAAGTAAAAAAAATCTTCAAAAAGAAGAATTTTCGAGTGACTTTGAGTCTGATGTTCATCTAGCTAAAAGTGGTGATTCGGATTTGGACATTAATGACGAAGATACTGAATGCCTTTTCTGCACTGGTCGTTTTTCGGATGATAAGCACGGGGGAAAATGGGCGCAGTATACAAAATGTTATCGCTGGCCTCATGAAGACTGTGATGTCGAAGAAAATATTTTCTTATGTCCTGACTGTAGTAAATTTAGATGCAAATAGTGTGATGTGACAGTTAACTCATTAAATATATGAAGATGTAAAAATAAATTATCTTGTTTCATATTATTTAGACTTTAAAAAAATCTTTATCGACTATCCCATATTAGGAGAGATTTTCCTCAATTCTAAGAAATGACATGCCATCAATTTTTAAGTAATTGGGCCTTTTTCAATTTGTTTATCGCAAATTTGATAATTGCGCTGTAAAATGTAACCATGTTATATAGTAATGACATTATTTAAATACTATTCTATGTTAGATTGCACAACAAGCATTCAGAAAAGTGTGTCTCATCTTAGGCACCTTTCCTCTATATAACAGCGAGATCTTCAACCTTCTATCTTCCAAGGGCCTCCTAAGACCCAAGCGGATCGATTTATCTTACACCGTTTAATATAACTGATCATGCGCATTAACAAGGGTTGAAAATTATTGGACGCAATTCATGCTTCTTTGTTATCTTTCATAACTTCATTACAATTTGAGCTAGGTCCATAGTACCAAAAAAGAGTATCTGAAGAAGTTTGCACAATACAGATTAGAAGTATAGGCTATAGCACCAACGTAGAACTACATAATTAAATAAATAATAGTTTAAAAAACTAAAACTACACGCTTTATTAGAAAATCAAACTAAAAAAATAAATTATAGTTTAAATAAAAAACTAAAACAACATGCTTTATTAAAAAACCGAACTATAAAATGAAAAATAAATTAGTTTTCAACACGCTTGGGATAAAATTGAAGTGATCAACAAAAAAATCATCTCCAACACACCTGGAATAAAATTAGAGTTATCTACAAAAAAAAATAATTTTGCCATCAAAAGCGTGGGGCGCTCTATATCAATTAACATATTTGATAATAAACATATATTTGTAAAAGTAAAGTCTCTAAGAAAAAAACGTAAAAACCATAAAAAGCACCCCACGCTTTTGATGGTAAAATTATTTTCTTTGTAGATAACTCTAGTTTTATTCTAAATGTGTTGGACATTATTTTTTTGTTGTCCACATTAATTTTATCACAGGCGTGTGGAAATTAAAATTATTTTTTAGTTCGGTTTTCTAATAAAGCGTGTTTTTTAAAATTATTCATTATTTTTTATTGTTTAGTTTGTTTTTCTCATAAAGCGTGTTGTTTTAGTTTTTTAAACTATTATTTATTTTTTTTAGTTTTAATATTTTACAGAATAAGATGAAAATGTAAATATCTCTGAATTCGATACTATTGTAGTATGAGCTAAAAGTAATACTCTACTAAAAAAACCCTCCGGGCCGGATTTGAACAAGCGATCTATGTATTACTGAAATTATATACCACTACAGTCCACCGCTCTACCAACTGGGCTCTTACAACGATTGAGTAAGAAGTTGATAAGTCCGCAACCTATCATGCCGGTTTCTATTTTTTTTTGATGATTCTGGCCAGGATTTTAGAAAACATTTATGAAATTATTGTATTGTCATCGGTCCTTTACAAGTATACATAGTTTCAAGTCGATCCAATGATTTTAAGTGGGTGAAAATCGTGTTGAAAGATTCCGTTACATAATTACACAAACACTTTTTTTGATTTTATGAGGAGTCTGGCCAGGATTTTGGAAAACAATTATGCAATTATTGTATTGTCATTGGTCCTTTACAAGTATACAAAGTTTCAAGTCGATCCAATGATTTTAATTGGGTGAAAATCGTGTTGAAATAATTACACAGACACTTTTTTGATTTTCTGATGTTTCTGGCCATGATTTTAGAAAAACAAATATGAAAATATTGTATTGTCATTAGTCCTTTACAAGTATACAAAGTTTCAAGTCGATCCAATGATTTTAGGTGGGTGGAAATCGCGTTGAAAGATTTCGTTACATAGATACAGGTCAAGCTAATATAAAGCGTGTAAAAAGAAGTCAGCACTAAGATAATAATTAGACATAGGCCCTAGTTCATACAAATATACTCCATGGCGCGACAAGCCTAGTAGCCCCTTAATCAAACAGACGGCTGTAAATCTCACATTCACATGTGTCAATTACAGAGGTTCATAATCATCCACCGAGTATAAGGGTGACATGTACACAGCATTCCGGATCCCTAGCCGCTATAGCGGATTTTTTCCCATCCTGAGTCCCTACTTATTACAGCTACTCAAATTCCTCACGGTCCCAGTGATAATTGCTGGGTGGTCTTCTAATTCAATTTTTTCTTTATTGGAAAGGTTACGTGCTATATATCAAACGATTTCTAATGAAGTAAGACTTGGCATTAATTGTATTATCTGTAATCGCGGTTATACGTAGAATGTAAGTAAATACTTTAGTTAGTAGTTAGTACAGATCGTAATATTATGAGATTTCTTCCCCCTTTGGGGACTCGAACAAGCCTGCGTTACTTAGCTCTTTATAGGCATGATGCTTCAGACCGCTCGGGATACGACGCGGAACAGAGTAAATACAAACCAAGTGTGATATGGAAAGAGAGACCAATATTTATTTATATTTACCTATTTACCTGTGTATAGGCCTATATGATAAAATACAATTGTGAAATAACTAATTTACTAGGCCCTAGACCTACTTTGATATAGCAGTATCTATGACCTCTAGCGTGTATGTTTGTATATTAGCGATAGCCTTTATGGCAACGCTATCAAATTCGTTTTAAGAAATAAAAGTCAATTAAAACACACTTAAATTATTATCTGACAATTAATAACCTAAACAGATAGAATAAAAATACATGGATTTTTTTAACTTTAGTGGTAAATAATAGCAGCGGCTCCTTAGGATAAATGGTTAGACACTCGCCCTCAACTTCCGAGTCCTGAGTTTGCGTCTCTGTCATTACATGTGGTGTTACTTGGTGGACGAATCGAAGCCAGTGTAGGTTTTCCTCGGGGTTCATACAGACTTCACCCCTGTCAAAAACATCGTTCCACCACTTATCCATATTCATGTCATCTATTTCATTTCTTTTCATTTATCTTTGCGATGGTCCAATAGGCCTCGTCAGCCGGCATTATTGATTATCACAGACCTTTAATAGTAGGGGTCATATCTCATCTCATCTCTCGATCTGACATTACGACGGACACGAGTAAATTATATAATTCATAGCTCTGAAACCAAATGCTACAGAAAAATACTTCTTTATAGAAGTTTATTTCATAGCTGGGTTGCTTTAATTTAATAAAATTAATAGGACTATCAAAGGAAAAAGTACAATGGATATTACGTGATTATATGCTAAGTCGCCGATATATTCCGTTATACCAACAAGGAATTCAACTTATCGTGTCCCACGAAGTTGCATGTACCAAACATTTCGGGAATTGTAGAACATTTTACTAAAATGTCATTTTTCTGTGGCACGTTATTTCAAAACTAGTACTAATTGTAACGGAATTTGCATTTTAGTGATGAGTAGTGTTTGATTTGCACAAATTTACACTTTTGCTGACTGAAGTTCTAAATCATAGGAATACGTCCTTTTAGCGAATTCCAAAAGAATGAATCTCTTGAGGTTGTTCACATGAAAATATTTAAAACAAATTACAGATCTTCACCGATCCTATTTAGTAGGCACCAAAAATTACCGTGACCAATATATTATATATATGTCCACTAATACTCTAGCTGCCTCAATTTTTGCTTTATCAGAACCAAACTTCACATATAGCAATCCATTTAAAAAATAAGACGAAGTCCGTTAACCAGTAAAGTGGGACCATTAGATGTAGGAGTTCACCTGAAACAAACATTTGAAAATAGCTCTAACGGTCCCAATTTTCAATGTTTCGCAGCAAAACTTAGAATACGTTATCAGAATAAAACGAGGAAAGTATTTTCTTAAAAATCAGAGAAATTCGACCGTGAAAATGGGGGTTTGCCTAAAACCCTAAACTAGTTCTAGAAGCCGCCATGTTAATTTTGTCGCAATGTATCGGTATATAATACCGTTTACCGGTAATTAGCCCTTAAATTGGAAATGTATCCTATAAGATACATAAGTTTAATTAATTTAATATTTTTAATAAAGCAATAGAAAAAAATAATCAGTAGAATTTTTTTAATGGGAATCATATTATACTATACGGATTTCTTTCTTTTTAAAATTTAATTTGAAATTTTCCTGTTCATCCACGAGAAGCTGTTTGTAAGCTTCACAAAAGGGGTGAGGTTATAAAGCTAGGGAAGAAGAGTACTAAAACTTGTGTATGTCTCTCGACAATTTCTTGGACTGCACATGCTCAGGTTAAGGCGTGGAATGAATACGATATAGTTTTCGACATTTGCTTGAAGCAGAGTAAATATTTAATTTTATTACTCTGTTCATACACAAAAATATGTATAGTCACGAATGATTTTGTTTTCAGTTTACTTCCAGTAAAACGAGCAGCTTAGATAAAACATGAGTTGTTTTCCATACCAGGTAATCAAAATTTCTTTATCGTATTGTTAAAGTCAAAATAGGGCTTGTGGAAGGAATATTCGTAACATGTATTTTTTAATGTTTTATTACGATAAAACAAATTCCGGTCGATGTTCCAAATGAATCATCGATCTAAATCTTTATAAGATTCTGTACTAGTAAATTAAAAAATAAATAGTAAATTAAAAAATAAACAGAACGGAACGGCATGTGGCCTGAAGAAAGTGATAAAAGAATACTTACATATTTACTCGCGTAATTTGCGCCTCTGTGTATTTTTAGGTCCTAGTTCTAAGGGATTATTTTGAACTATTTTCCTCTGTGTATTTTGCGCATACATTTCAGGTACTTTTTCTTTTCAGTGTAGTAGTGATTTTCCTTCCCTGAATTTCATTGCCAATTCTTACATTCTAATGTAGGTCATTTTCCAGTAACTGAACTATCTGCTTCACAAAGAAATCAGAAGTCTCGCTACTTTAACAATGCTCGTTCTTGGTAGAGACAAGTTTAGAAAAGTAAATACCGGCATGACAGTTGAAATTTTGAAGAAGTGGCGGAACGATAACTACGAATGTGGTATTATCCACTGAGAGTAAACACTTTATAGTACAGTCATTTGGTTCTAAAAAACGAGGTTACCTGGAAAGTTTTCTGGGAGTTTTGAAAATTTGTAATTTTATAGATTTCGATGTGCTCTCTCCGAATTTTAACTTTGCCACCTCGTATCTTTGCCGCTCGCGCCGCCATATTGGAAAAATGGCGCCTAAAAGCAGTTTTTTGACAATATCTCCTTTCGGACTCATTTTACGATAAAAACATTGATATACAAAATTTAACTAGAGACAGTTTCCTACAATTCATGTAATAACCTTTATTTTCCTAAAATCAATAGTTTCGGCGTACGAGAGCCGTAAAGTGTAGTTCAACACGCGTTTAGGCCAAAAATACTCATTTCCACACCACCTTGAGGTAGAGTAAGCGGCGCTATTTTTATCGTGGTATCCCTAGTAATTCATTATTCCAAAATTTAGCGCATTTTCCTTCGATTCGCTGATGCGATAGGTGTTGCGAGTTCATTGTCTTTAGTAGCGATCGAAACGTCACAGACCGAATTTTCTTCCTCATCATCCGCGAAGGGATTATCAGTTCCATCGCAATCCTCTTCGATCGAAAATACTCTCCGTTTCTTCCTCTCCATCGCTATCTTGTGATGGAACTTGCGAGTTATCACAGGTACCATTAAAATTCGTGCATATAACAGAGTACTTTAACCCAGCCTTTGTGTATCCACAGGCTTTCTGACATCTTTTTGCATTCGGAAGAAATAAGTTTTAACAAGCTTTCCGGAGCTGGGGGCTCGAGTTTGTTGACAGGAATTAGCCTGTTCTTTTTTATTTTCCATCCCCATTGCTCTGCATTTTGTTCATTGCCATACCACTGCTGAACTTGGTGATAGATTGTCATGCTGCTGTTTCTGTTGGTGGTAGTGACGCAATATTTAATTTACTTTTATCTGCTGATGTTGAGAAGCATGTATATCTATAGTTGTTTAAAGACATAATTTTCTTACATTTCACATTACTGTGACTGTATAATTAAAGAAGGAAGCTTTCTCCAGCTTTAGCAATGATCTCTGGATCAGCATTTGGATTTTTGAATACCTGGATAACCTCGTTTAAATTTAATTTTTTCTTGATTAAATAATGCTGATGTATCACAGCACTGAAGGCATGCAAGAATAAAATGTGATCTGCGACTGTTTTATCTAGGATACTTTTTGTTGAATATATTTGTTTGTTGAGACATTTTTCCTTTTTTTTTTTTTTTTTTTTTTTTTTTTATATATATGTTTGATGAATATATATGTTTGAATGCGTATATTTGGTACTATGGTTTGCTACATCTTCCTGATATCCGTCAAATACCAAATGACATTGAATGTATAGTTCGATCAAACGTAGGTATCGTACTTTTTGCATATGGATGAAAACGACTCACCGCAATGCCAAATGACTCAGTGTAATACATATCCTCCGTCGGTGATGTAGATCTTATTATTTTGACGCGTTCAAACATATGTATTCTCAAACCAGGAAAAGGAAAAAATTTAGCAGCAAATATTCTCAACAAAAAGTATCATAGATAAAACAGCCGCAGATCATACTTTATTCTTGCATGCATTCAATGGCTGTGATACAACATCAGCATTATTTAATCAAGGAAATATTAAATTTATTAATGTACTACGAAAAAAAATTCAGATTTAAGCGAGGTTACCCAGGTATTCAAAAATCCACATGCTGATCCAGAGATCATTGCTAAAGCTGGAGAAAGCTTCCTTCTTTAATAATAGAGTTACGTAATGTGAAATATAGGAAAAGTATGTATTTAAGCAACTATAGATATGCATGCTTCACAACATCAGCAGATAAAAGTAAATTAAATATTGCGTCACTACCACCAACAGAAGCAGCAGCATGACAATCTATCACCAGGTTCAGCAGTGGTATGGCAATGAACAAAATGCAGAGCAATGGGGATGGAAAATAAACAAGAGCAGGCTAATTCCTGTCACCACACTCGAACCCCCAGCTCCGAAAAGCTTGTTTAAACTTACTTCCTCTGAATGCAAAAAGATATGTCAGAAAGCCTATGGATGCAGAAAGGCTGGGTTAAATTGCTCTGTTATATGCACGAATTGTAATGGTACCTGTGATAACTCGCAAGTTCCATCACAAGATAGCGATGGAGAGGAAGAAACGGAGAGTATTTTCGATTGAAGAGGATTGCGATGAACTGATAATCCCTTCGCGGATGATGAGGAAGAAAATTCGGTCTGTGATGTTTCGATCGCTACTAAAGACAATGAACTCTCAACATCTGTCGCATCAGCAAAGCGAAGGAAAATGCGCTAAAGTTTGGAATAATGAATTATTTGGGATACCACGATAAAAATACGCGCCGCTTACTCTACCTCAATGTGGTGTGGAAATGAGTCTTTTTGGCCTAAACGCGTGTTGAACTACACTTTGCGGCGCTCGTACGCCGAAACTATTGATTTTAGGAAAATAAAGGTTATTACATGAATTGTAGGAAACTGTCTCTAGTTTAATTTTGTATATCAACGTTTTTATCGTAAAATGAGTCCGAAAGGAGAAATTGTCAAAAAACTGCTTTTAGGCGCCATTTTTCCAATATGGCGGCGCGAGCGGCGAAGATACGAGGTGGCAAAGTTGAAATTCAGAAAGAGCACATCGAAATCTATAAAATTACAAATTTTCAAAACTCCCGGAAAACTTTCCAGGCAAAACAACGTAATGACTGTACTATTAGTCAATCTTGGCTTTTCGGAGCTGCTGTGCCGCGAATTTCTTTATTTTAAACAACTTCTAACGTGTAGATCTCCTTTTAGAAAGGAGCCTTAGAAGGCCCTTTACTACATGACTCCACATGTGTCAGTAACAAAGACGAATGGCCAAATTAGTCCTATACATATATTTGTGCTGTGGTAATACAACTCTTATATTAATTTCGTTTCCCGTTTTTGTCATTGTAAAACAATTTTATGTACCTATTTGCTGGCGTAATTTGCGCACTTTTTAATTCACTTTGGCCACTGAAAGATTGGGGGGCATAAAATATGTGGATTTTTTAAAATTAGGAGTTCTGTTCTGAGTTATCTGAATTATGGTAGGTTAGTATAGTAATTAAGAATACAATAATTTTGTCATCTCTTAAAATTTTATACCATAACGCCGTAGGTAATCTTCAATTAAACACATAATAATCATGCAAGTATATATCTATAAACAATAATAATAATATTATATAAACGAAACAATTCAAATATTGTAATAATTATTTACCGCATATTTTTGTTTCCTCCAATAACGCACTTTGGATTCGAAAACTCCGTCGCCTTGCAAATTGAGAATAAAGTTCTTAGGACAATGTTAGACTAAAGAGAGAAGCCAGATGTATTAAAAACTGTTAAGTCTCGTACATTGTGATGTGCAGGACATATGGCACGAATGGGGAATGAAATAGGGGCATGGAAACTCCTTGCAGGAAAACCAGAGGAAAGGCCAGTAGGTAGCAAAAAATGAAGTGGGAGAATAAAATTAACGATAATTTGAGGGATAATTCAGTATAATTTACTGGGATGATTGGAAAACATTAGTTCAAGATAGGGGTGTATGGACGACATTTTTCCGAGCGGCCATGGACTTACGGGATGGATCGTGCCAGTGAGGTAGTTAAACTTCATTGGCTAGGGTTTTGTTTCAAAACTTAAAACGCAATTGACATTGGTTTTAAAAATCTCCCTTACTATCTAAATTGATGTCTTTTTAGAATTTAATTTTATTAAACAGTAATTATTTAGACTGGGAATATTAAGTATTAAACCCCTGTATTCCTTATTCAAAACAAAAAGCAGCGAGAAAAATAATTATTTTTTATGTGATTGTTCATTTTAAAATAATTTTAATTGCACCTATAGGCCTATAGGTTGAATAATTTCACTAGGAGCATTAACGAAAGTCCACTTTACTGAAAATACAGTTTTAATTAAAATTTACATTATCTTTCAGAAAGCGAGTGAATTTGAGTAAAATAACCATTAAGCTTAAACGTGTTACACCGCCTGTGTGTTGAGAACGGAATACATTAAAACTGAAGAGATACGTATATGAACAGCGGATAGGGAATATAGCGGAGCAAGTTTACTTGAGGGAATTATAGAGGATTATCTCGGCTCTTAGAGGTGCAAATTTGGGAGTATGGATGTGGACTGAATGAAATTCCCCATTCACCTATACCCTATACTATATTTCAACTAGGATAGAAGTATAAATCACCAACTTCTGAAACAGCATATTTCCATTACAGAACCAACGAATTTATCTATAAATTTTCTAATTATATTAGCTCCACTTGTTAATGATGAATATAATTATTCATAGAAATATGCTATATAGGTACCGAAGAATTGCAGGCTTGGTGAAGTAGCGCTACTATAATCTGTCTCCTAGTTGAGCAGTATTGTTCTATATACCACACATGAGAATAACGTTTTAACTAAATTAATATTGTACTTTTATAGCATAAAATTATATTTAAATTTATGAATACTTTATATTCAATAGGTCCCATTACATAGCGAAGCGGTATAACGCATCAGATGCAAGACGCTCGCTGTTCGAATCCCCGTGTGGAAAATACGTTCTCATGGAATTCCCGCCAGTATGGGATCAGAGACCACCCAGCAGTGAGGCTAAGATAAAAATCAGTTTCGAATTGGCAGAAACTAACTTTAAAAGCTGGGGGCACGTCTTGCTGGCCAAATGTCACCCCTACACTGGCTCAATCGTCCACCTCTGCAATTAACACATTTGGATGAGAGGTCAGATGTTAGCTGGTTGACGAAGGGCCTTCTACGTATGTCGCACCATAGAACTTTTCTTTACATTTCAAAGATGGCAATAAAAAATAGATCTATACATGGCGATAAATTATTATAAATAATAATCAAATCTTAAAAATCTATGCGGTATAACGCCTAGCGTGATTAACTATAATTCCACTGTTAGATTCTCTGCTGTATCACAGAAATGTGTGATGTGGTGTTTGTTTGTGTGTGTGTGTGTGCGTTGTGTGCGCATATATGTATGTGTAGAATCTTAAACGGAATCCGCACAACCTCACGAGGAGCAGCTACCGATACGAGATGTGTAATTCGATAAAGAAAGCTTAAAACATTAAGTTTTTGGACTTCTTTCCTCCTTCCTCCCGTAAGTCGACTATTACAAAGAGATTTCCAACTTACAATTCATCCTATGTATTAGTTTTATGTAGGCATATCTCTGTCAAATCTCTAACTAACTTCAATATTTTCCCTAATCTGGTCTAGCCATCTCATTCTGGGTCTTCCCCTTGATAACGTTTCTCTTGGCTTCATCAGGAACATATTTTTTGGTATTTGTTTTGCTGACATGCGCATAACGTGTCCGTACCATTTTAAGTTTTAGGGTCTGTTTCATGTTAGTTTTGTGATACTACCTGTACTGTCTTTTATTGATAAAAATCAATCGGTATTCGGCCTGGCTCTTCGAAGCTTTATATTATATTCGAAGATTTATATTTATTATAATGATTTTTTTAAATTTAACTCATACTTAAGCATAACACCACTAGTTAATTATTTGTTATATCATTTCAAGATCAGTTTTTTCTTACAAATTTTTGTTAGATTAAATTCGTCTATTAAAAAAATAATTACACGTTGATTAAATGAAACCTCACTTCCCAATTTTCATCAAGTGTTTTATCCCATAATAATTAAGGACCGGATTTTCTTCCCCAGGACCTAATCTATTATCATGTATCATCTATAAGAGTCATAACGTTTAGTTCATTAAACAAGGTTTTAAGATGCATATCACTTGATAATTTTACCACTTTCATAAATTCAACATATTTTAATAACATAGTGATATGGATGCGAAACATGATTCTTACTTTAAGGAGGAGAAAATATTACGAGTATTTGAGAATAAAGTCCCTAGTACCAAGGACAGATGAAGAGACAGGTGAATGGAGAAGACTATATAAGAGTGAGCTACATGATCTTTGGGAAACCAGATAAAATAAGCAGAGTTAAGTCTCGTAGACTGCGGTGGATAAGATATGTGGCTCGAATGGAACATTAAAGAGGGGGATGGAAGCTACTTGTAGGAAAATCAGGGAGAAAGCGCCCAATAGGCAGGCCAAGAATGAGGCGGGAAATAACATTAACCATGATTTGAGGGAAGTAGATTAATACAGGGAATGGTTGGAAAACATTAGCTCGGAATAGGGATGTATGGAGAACTTTATGTTCGCGCGGCCATAAACTTGTGAGTTCGGTAGTGCCAGTGATATGCGGCATATTTATAGGAATTTGTTTATTTTTCCCCTTTTAGGTTCCCTTTTTAATTAATCCCCCAAACATACATTGTGTAAAGAAAGAACAAACTTACAAGAAAACTACAGGAGAGGGAAATTTAAAACATTTAGTTTAAAATTGCAACTGAAAGGAACAGGTTGGAGAAGTAAATTGTGAATACTTTTTCATGTTTTCTTAAATTTATGTTATGAAACAATCACACTCTATTTCAGTATGCATTTATCAAAGTAGTGTTCTACGTGTTTGTTCAATATACTTTACCGGTACATGAAAAAAAGTGCATGTTTTATTTGCATATCTTGTAACTTTTTGAAGCATAATTGCATGGATATTCAGAAATTATATAGCATATAAATCCGGAAATCCGGTCCCTTTCGATAATGTACAGAAATTAAATTGGTAATCAGAAAAGAAGAAGAAAATAGTTGAAGCTGATTTTGTTTATCGATGATATGCATTTGTTATTTTTTTCCACCTCGCCTGTCCTCTTCCTGTACTAAAAGTACCGTAAATATAGTCCCAGTATTCAGTTCTGAAATCACAGCCATGAACTGTCTGTTGAAATTATATAGTGAGAACACAGAATGAACTCGCTGTTAAGGTCACTGCCGGAATTTGTGTTGGAGAAAACAGACGTGTCCGGTTGTCTCGACTCTTTGTCATTACGCCAAATAACATTCTCTTTACTAACATTAAACACCGAGGGGCTATCTTGGATCGAAATTTGACCTGAAATACCTTAATCAGTATTCTTTATCTCAAAAAAATCTTTAGAAGAATCCGCGAAACAAGAAACCAAACAAAACGAGTTATCTAAGACATTAGCGTTTGAGACTCGTATTTTGAAAGACCCGACTTCGATTCCTGGTGCTGACCAATAGACTGGAGATTTTTAGAGATCTCATCTGCCGAGACGAATTCTTAGTTATTTCATTATGACATCATTAATCATTACTTAATAATTATTCGCTAAATGCTCAAAGCAAATAAACACTTCGCTCGAATTTGGATCTAACCAAGAAAATATGTGTGAAATTAATTTTAGAGTAATATTAACTTACAGCCCAGCTCAACCAATTGTTTAAACGATTTCATGTAGGCTACTTACCAGTATTTACTATGTTTGGGATGATTGTATAAATAATAATGAATATTTCATCCATTTTAATACCTTCATCTTTCCAGAAATTGATAGTTACACCTTTTTTTCCAGAGAGATTTTTAATTAGTCGTGTGAATACAAGTAGAGTATCTGTTCATACACAGCCTACTGATGGTAAACATGTAAACTCTAAATGGTATGGATTTATTATTTGTAAGCATCTCAAAATAAAATTTAAATTAAAAAATTGGATTATCAGTATTTTTTATTGCCATACACTTTGCTCGAAATCCATATAAAAATTCATAAGAGCGTCCGAAAATTAATTCCGAACTAGGATTTCTATAAAATTCCAGAATACGCTGAACGTAGTCTACAGATGCCTAAAATTACCACATTAATATTTCAGGACTATTGTTTAATATATTTATTTTATTTAACTAACTTATCCGAATAGAGTCTGCAAAAAGTGACAAAGAACATTTGAGTATAGAGAAGGAAGAAAATGTTTTCAGTTTCTTATATTCATTATAAGTACTCTATATTTCCTAAATTGAGTTGGAAAGATGTATTCAGAATTAAAGGTATCAAGTTATTCTATATTTAAAGTATAAAGATAAAATAATATTTTGTTTTGATTATCATGAATATATCGTATCTTTAGAAACTTAAGTATACCTATAATTTTAATATAATTTAATCCTTGGTTAATGGATTAATTTTCATAGGCAAAAATGTTGTTTTATCTTGAAATCATGTACATTTTCATTTGTATAATTAAATCCACCGACCTGGATCGAGTTTAACTCACTTCTTCACATTCTGTGCACCAGTTTTAAGTTATATTAGTACACTATAATCATTTCATTTCAATTACTGATAAAACTTAAATACTGTAAAATATGTTATTAAAAAATGAAAATATATAATAAAAAACATAACATGGATAGTAGCCCTAACTTTTATTGGCTGTAGTTCTACCAAACAGTGCTATTAATACGTCAACTATTATTAGTTTTAATATGCGCGTAAGTTTCTTACCCTCAAATACTGTCTTCTTTTCTAGTGTATAGAATCAAGGTAACGTTGTCCCATTAGAAGCCCAAGGAGCTCTTAGGGAAGTAGGAGGTTCAGTCACCCACCTTCTAGGCAATCAACACGAAATGTAAGCAGAATTGCCATGCGTGACGACAATCTTTACCTATAGAACATGCGTCTGATACTCATTTCCGTTAGAGTCTGAGTCGATCATAGGGTCAACGGGGCCGCTAGGAGGTTTAGGTAAGTTTAAAGATACTGCCCCAGCGTGACTCGAACCCCGATATTCCAGATTGCAGCGCATTGCCTTAGCCAAGGCCGTAGAATATATTTCATAAAAATATGCATATCAGCACTATTGTTTCCAGAAGTTTTATGGGGAATAGGCGAGCTGGAAGACCGAAGAAACGATGGGGGAATGGTATCAAGGAAGGTTCTGCAATCCTACTTAATGTCGCAACTGGAGGCTTGCCGCGCAAAATATAAATGATTGGAGGCAAAAGTTAAGGGAGGCCAAAGCTCGAATTTGAGCCAATTAGCCATTGGATGGAGCACTATTTTGTAGGTAAAGTGATACTCCCCTATCACATAGAATAAAACATATTAAAAAGTGTTTTCCACATACATAAAATTCCAGTGGATTGTTAATGAAAACAAGTGGAGACTATAACAACACTTAACCAGAATTAATACTTTAAAAGTCATTTTGAACCACCGTTGAAGTTACTATATAAAAGGTCAATATTACAAAATTATATTATAATCATTTTCAGTCGTCCTCAATTATGAGTAGCTTCTGTTAAAAAAGAAGTCGTCGTAGTACTTGCCGAAAATGTTCCATCTTCAGTTGGTGTTAAAGAATATGTTTCGAAAGATCCGTAACGACGTTTTTTAGTCGAAATTTTACGTAGCTGATGAGGATGATTTAGATATCAAATACAATTATAATCAGAATTGCAATATAAGCTTTCTAGAAAATGCTGAAATTGAATTCTTACGTTCAGTAGCAAGCTATACATTGTTAGATAACAAATATAATGAAGGAATAAGAATCCGAATTAAAATCTATAGTGTTATAGATAAAATTCAAAATTCAAGATATAATTGGCTCCAACATATAGAAAGTATGACACCCAACAGACTCCCACAAATTTTGCTTCACTACCAACTCAAAGGAACAAGAAATATTGGATGCCCCATAACTAGATGATCGGTTGTGGAAACAGGTATGGCCTAATTCCATGACGTAGAAGAAAAAGAAAATGCTTGACAGAGCGAAATGGCTCAGATAGTAGCATTTGAGACTCGTATTTGGGAGATCCAGATTAAATCTCCGGGGCCACCAATGACAGATCTCCCATTTTACTCAGTCGTCAATGCAAATTCTGAGATGGAATTTCATTATAAGAACCCATCTCTTAAAATAATTGACATTATATAAGTGAACTTGTATGTAAAACACAACACTACATACAAAAAGACATACAGAACATGATCTATTGGATACAAATTCTAGAAGTAACACGACATTTAAAGTCACCTATAAATAATAAATGAAAAATATCGCTTTCAACTTGTAAGCATTATTCAGAAGCTTGAACTTTACTAATCATGAGAATGTTGGCTTCCCACTACAAAAACATAAAAGAAAAAAACGAACATCTGTCTCAATTAAACTGATCAAAGAATCCCGATTTATCTTACTTCGTTACAGATGTCTAATTTCAAATAGTCAAGTGAGAAAAACATATATTGGATTCTGTGAATTGGTGAAACACAAGATCGCCATTGGTTTCACATTTCCTCTGAATACAATATTTTTCTGTTCAAACGGAGTTTAAACTAAGATAGGAAAACAGCTTAGATATATATTTTGTGATTAGATATTATCACAAGGAATACAATTTATATGTTTTGCTTAACAATTTAGTATTTCTTGTGGATAAAGTTGGCTTTTATTATTATTAGTGGGTGTAATACTATTTATTTAGCGATAAAGTTTTTTTTTTCATTTTTTAGCATGTTGCTGCTAGTTTATAATGCGTCCAACATTAATATTACTCTAACATTAAATATTTCACTGGCATCCATATAAAACCACAAGATGAATTAAAACTATTATTATTTTCAATTATTCATAAATATATTGATTGATTTATCCATTTTAATGGAAATTTATTTGGATAACATTCATTTTAAATTATATTACCCAAACGGAACAATTCTGATGAACAAGAACTACAAACAATTCTTTTTTTGTTCAATGCCACTAGGTTGTTTTTATTTCTCGATTTCTCTCCTGGCATTAACGGAACTGTAACCAATTTCTGAGGCTGAGGCGCCTGGAAGGCGATTAAAAACCCCGATGATATGATGATTTATAAATGATAAGGAAGCATCAGGAGAGTCCTTAAACCTTAACTTAACCCAAATTCCTGATCACGGGCGACCATGAAATAATTCTCTTTCAAAAAAATGTGGTCCTAGAGGAATTACATGAACTGTAGTCAGACGATCTGACTCAAGATTATGTATGATGTTGTTATAAACTGTGAGATTTATAGTATAATGACATATAGAAGATGAAAAGACAATCTAAATGGCATTTACATAAAATAAATTGCTTACTTGTTTATTCAATTTGACATACCTGTATAATAACAAATGTCCCAAAACATATAGCTAGACATAACATGAGGAATGATTTCATAATTTGAATATCAGATAATTCGCTAGAAAATGCTGCTTTATATTCCGCTTTTATTGATTTAATTTAATGAAATGTGGGCTAATATAGAGGCTGTTCTTTGAATGCTCATCCACTGTGATTAATAGTTTCGTAGAAAATAGAAAATCTAGAAAAAAATTCAAATAGCTTATATTCGATATAAAGACAAATCCTATTTTCTAGCTGTATGAATTTCAGAAGTATAGAAATTGGAATAAAGAATTAAAGAAGAAGGAAGAAAACAAACAAGAAATTTATAAAATAAAATTGTTAGAAGAAGAATCGATACAAGATTTATACAAAAGAAGGCTAGAAGATTATACAAATGCGGAAGAGCCAAAAAAGGAAATTGAAGAAGAATGGAATAGTATAAAAGGACTCATACATAAAACAGCAAAAGAAGTATTAGGAACAAAGAAAGTAGGAGGAAGAAACAAAGGACTAAAAAAATGGGATCCCGAAATCCAGAAATTGGTAAGAGATAAAAAGGAGGCCTACTTAAAATACTTAAACAACAAGAATGACCAAAACAGAAATATAATAGAACAAGAGCATTAGTAAAAAAAAATACCAGAAAATTAAATAGAGAACATTGGGATAGATATATAGCAGAAATGGAACACAATTTACACGGAAGACAAGACAAAGTATATAAATTTATAAGAAGCCTTAATTCTGAAGTAAAAGACAAAACAAATCTGCTAACTATACGAGATATAGAATTAGAAAATTATTATAAAGAACTGTGGACGGACAAACAAAATAAAGAAGAAATAACACTCGTAGAAACAAACGAACAATATGCAGAAGTAGATGAATTAGAGATGCAAGAAATGATAGAAATATTAAAGAAATGTAAAAATAATAAAGCATGCGGGATAGACAATATAAACATAGAATTGATAAAAAATGCCCCAAAGAATTTTCAAGAAAGATTATTAAAATTCTATAACAAGTGCTGGAAACAAAATACAATACCAGAAGAATGGAAAATTGGAAAAATAATCTCAATATTTAAAAAAGGCGATAAAACAAAGCTAGAAAACTATAGAGGCATACGCTTACTATGTGCAGCATACAAAATATATGCAAAAATGATCAACCAAAGATTAACAACTATAGTAGACGCAATAATATCAGAAGAGCAGACAGGTTTTAGGAAAAGAAGAAGCTGCACAGACGATGTATTCACTTTAAAACAAATAATAGAGAAGCGAAGAGAATTCAACTTAGAGACGCACATCCTCTTTATATATTATAAGAAGGTATTTGGTAAAGTGTCTAGACCAAAATTATGGAACATATTAAGTGAAAAAGGAATTCCACTACACTTGGTAGCAGTAATTAAGAAAATGTATGAGAAAACAAAAATAAAAATAAATCAAAGGGAACCAATACATATAACAGGAGGAGTTAGACAAGGTTGTCCACTATCAACCACTCTTTTTAACATTTATTTCGACGACATGATAAGATCATGGAAGCAAATGAAGACTGGGGGAATTAACTTAGGAAATATAGTAATAAAAACAGTAGCCTTTGCAGATGACCAGATTTTAATAGCAAAGACGGAGGACGAACTACAAAGAATGCTATATAAACTAAATGAAACATAAAAAAATACACCATGGAAATATCATCAGAAAAATAAAAAACAATAGCCTTCAAGGGCGCTCATCCTGTTCGGACAAAGATATTAGAAAATAAACCAATAGAAAAAGTGGCAAGATATAACTTCCTAGGTTGCGAATTATCATGCACAGCGGAAACAGATATAAATAACAAACTAAACACTTTAATTATATAACAGAAACACTAAAAAGAACTTTGAAAAATGAAGCCAGGAAGGACTCTATAATGAAATTATACAAGATAATGACAGTGCCTATTATTACTTATGGATCCGAAACATGGACAGTGACAACACAACAATCTGCCAGAATACAAGGTGTTGGAATGAGATTCCTCAGACCAATAGCAGGATATCAAAGAACAGACAAAGAACATAACACAGAAATAAGACAATAACTAAAAGCAGATGAATTAAACACAACAATAGAGAAATGCAGAACAAACTGGAAAAGAACACTTGGCAAGGATGTCTGAGAATAGAATACCAAAAGCAGCATACAGCTATTCACCACGAGGAAGAAGAAGTTTGGGAAGACCAAAGAAAAGATGAAAAGAGCAGCAATTTGGAGCCGGAACAGGCTAGTAAATAAGTTTAAACCGTGAAGAAGAAGAAGAAGAAGAAGAAGAAGAAGGAGAAGATGAATTTCAGAATGTATTATAATTATAACTACACAATTTTATTTAAGCCGGGTCGCAAGAAAAGTAGAAGAGAATTTGGAATCACTTTTACTGGACCACGATATATAAATATTAGCCGAGTGAATGAGCACTAACATAGAGATAAACTTGTAAGTAGAGTTCGATGGACTTTCATACTGTGAATTTAACATTGTGTGTTCTGTATAGGATAATATAAAATTCTATTTTTATTACATATAATGATTCTCCAATTAGGCTATGCTATGCACTTTTAAAACACCTTTTCGTATAGTATCTAATGAGGCTTTTCCTTTTGAACTACGTATTTGCGGTGAACGAATGTTTATGCTCCTTGCATCTAGTACCGAGGGTCGCGGGTTTAAACCCGGCCGCGGTCGGTGTATTTTTTTAGGAATGAAAAATCCAAGGAGCAATTCTCCGGAATGAACTTTAAGCCGTGGGTCCCGAGACTGAAGATTTTCAGGCTCGTAAAAATCCTTAAGCCTGAATAAAAAGGCCTCCAAGCAAAATTTACCGATTTCACACATCCTAGTAATACTTTATATGCCTGCTATATGTCTCATTGAATTCGTGTGTTGACCGCATGCCACTCATGACATTTATGGAAAAATAAGGTAACTAAATGAATTTGGTCTATTAACTCCTAACAAAGGAGAGACTATGGCTCAACAATTAGCTACGCCGTTATAGATTTATTACTATAAACATTAAAATTGCAGTTTTGAGGGAAGGCGCGAGAACTCGAAAACAATTCTAAAAATATGATAGTATAGAGTATATACTATTTTATAAATAAACATATTTTTAATTCACCAGGTTTACTTAATACTGTAAAAGTAAACTTTTATCTGAATAACTAAGTAGGTTCCTTAATTTCTATGAATGAAATATGATGAATAATATTATTATATTTATTATAATCAATTCCTACTATTAAATGAATATCTTACATAACACATAGAATTTACACCGGATAATAGTATTTAAGAGGTGTAGATTACCTGTATTAATGACTCGTATTTCCGTTAACGATTAATAAACATTTTTTGACAGGGAGGCGCGTTCAGATTTTGACTCCTGAGGGGATAAGCAATAGTTTAAAAATTGCTACGAAAACAACGACTTTATGAAATAAATATACTGTTTACAAAGAACTTCTGATAAAAGTATATATTTGAATAAAATGTATTATTCATCAAAACAAGTAAAGTTCTAAAAGGATGGTTTCTGAAATTAATATCTTTTGAATAACCTGATTATAAAATACTCCCAGCCGTGGGTAATCTACAAGACAACAAGGGCCTACATTACCTACAACAAAGTTCCACCGACCAATATTAACTATAAAAACTATTCAATTATCCTTCATTGATTGCAACGTATATTTTGCCCTATGTGGGAGAGAATTGCAACATTTTAAAATATGCTTATTTTTGTCTGATTTGATGATAAACAGAAGATTATGATGATGATGATGATAATTTTAATGTTTGAATTCAAAAGTTTAAAATTATATAATTGTATCAGGGATCTCATTACTATTTTAACTTTTTATATGGTAATCTGGAACATGGAGCCAGAAAACAAATTTCTGATTATAAGTCAAGATGGATGCAACGTGTTCATCGAATGGAAGATCACAGGATACCCAAACAAATGTTAAGATATGAGCCTATAGGAAGAAGAAGACCAGGACGTCCACTCAAAAGACTTTTGGATGGTATTTCTCTTGAGGCCGAAACAGGTCAACAAATGAACTAAATTCGTGAATGTACTGTGATGATGGTGATGATGATGATACATAGTAATCCGCTGTGGGCCTGGGTTCGATCCCAGTCGGGACGAGTTTTCTGGTTGATGTTATTTTCGGGATTTTTTCTCACCTGTAAGACAAATGTCGGGAAAATTTAAGGTCCAAACGGTCCACGAACATCATCTAGCCATCATAATTACCATTATCATACTGTGTATGTGAATGGAGTGTTTCGTCTTAATGTTGTCTGACATTGAACTGGTCACTCGTTTGGGGAGGCATTCGATGCCCTTGTGTCGTAAAATATGTGTATATGATCCATAGTTAAAATTCCTCTCCCGAAAGGTCATGTCACTGTAGGGTCCGGGTGACATGTGGCACGTAAAAGTAAATAAGGCGAGAGGCTAAACTGCGTTATGTAATGGAATATAGTAACCTCAATGGTTACTTTCGAAACTAAATAGGATTTCAGTTCTTAGAAACTATTTTTTTTTACATTTTATGAATAGTACCATCTTTCAAATATAGGCTAAAATAGTTTAAAATACACTTAAATAGTAGACAAGTTATGAAATGTACACATTAAAATTAATGTAAATAACGAAAATGTAATTGAACGAATGTTAATTTGGGTAATTATATACAAAGAGGATCATTTGAAAAATTATATATAGCCCTACTAACAAATGTGACTCTTTTATCCCTAAATTAAATACAACTTGACCAACCTAGGACAAATATAATGTTAGGATGAGTCACTTTTGTTACCTTTTTAAGTTAAAGACGCATAGATATTACTATAATTCTCAGTTGGTCCACTCATTGTATACAATTACCTAAATTTCTATTGTAAAATCCTCATTGTATTAGAGACTACAATATCAAATGTAAAATATATTTTGAACGCCCTCACCATAATAAGAAAAATATATTAATTTAGGCCAAATCCACTTCTATAAAAAGGTTGTCGTTGTTTTAATTTAATTTTTTTATCTATTTAATGTAAGAAGTTTTCCTGGTTTAATGATACAAATACAATTATAAAACTATTGTTTCTTACCTCTTTCTGAAATTTCGTTTCTCTTTCTTGCTGTCATCGCCTTTGTTCACGAAAGTTCCTTGCACGAAACACAGCATTACAAGTAAAACGAACTAATTTATTCCACATGCGAACTTAATATGGAAACTTACTTATTCGAAAGTTAACTAGTATACACAAACTTTGAAGAACACAACAATTAACATGTGAATAGTACGTTTCACTTGTTTAATAAAATATTAGGATACAACAAAGTGAAAGATTTGTCTGATACAAACTAACGAATATGAGACATGAACATGTCTCTGTCAATTACTTTCTCGCAGAGATATCAAATTCTGCAAGCCACTGACCTCGTACTAGTTAACAGAACCTACAACAAACCTGCATTAAAGATTAAATACTATTTAAATAAATGTACATACTGTTCACCTTAAGTATATCTGTAACAATTCACTACGATTATGTATAAAGCATTAGGATCAATGTGAGAGAAGATGTTTAAGGAATAGATACATTTTAAAAGAGAAACACGCAGAGATGAAAAGTGACAGTCCCACACCATGCACAGAAAACCATACACACAACCGACACGCGCACTGTGCGCTTGTCTTCTGTTTGACCCTCCGGCTTGCTACTGTGCTGCCACGCAATGAACGGTGCGGAATAACGGGTCGAAATCCTTGCGGCGCACGTCTTGGAATCTCGTTCCAGTTCTGTACAAAACCAAAATGTAATGTACAATATTTAATAAATATCCACGTTAAACGACGATGAAAAATATTTTAATATCCGACATTTGGCCTATTTCAGTTTATGCAGAAGTTATTATTGCTCGAGCTTCCTAGAATACATTTACATTTTCCTTCTCCCAGGAAACACCCTCTTCCCTGAATTGCATCTAATAACTAACCTTTATTATCTTTGGGTCTAGAAATTCTATTCTGTTTATGCAGGTCAAATGGATGGATGATTCATCTCTAACCATAGTTTACTTTACGAAAAATTGAAAACGTAAATATGTAGGCCCGATTGATGTAATGACATGTTCAACTGTCAATTCAAAAAAAAATAATGGTATCGTCCCTTTCTTCCAGTGGTGATCAAATGGGCAGCGTTATTCATAATATATTCCTACTATACGCAATGAATTTCAATATTCATAATATCGTAAAAGGGATTAGAAACAGACCAACTTCATATCAATTTGTACTTTTATTCATATTTTACTTATTTAAATGACATGAAAGTTATTTTGTAATAAGAAAATCTCCATGGCGCGACAGGACTTTAGCCTACAACCCGGTTGCTGGCCTCACATCAAACATATACTAAGCACAAAAGTGCACGATCATCCAACCGGTATAGCGGCCATGTGGTTAGCATATCGGGTCCTCCAGCCGTTAAAGCTGGGCAAATACTGGCCGAAATTCCATCAGAAAATGATTTTTTTTTTCGTGTGAAACGAAAGGGTGCAAGTTCCATAGCTCTGCACCAAGGCACGACATCTTAAAGCGCTCGGCTACGGCTCGGGATTGATATTTTAAAATACATTTCGGTAATTAAATCCAGTTCAATATACTGTATTAGTACCTCATGCTGGTATCCACCTAAAACCTAACCTTTTTAGTTCTCACTACAGGCCCTCAAAGTTTGTAATGCGAATTTAAGTACACCCTGCAGATCTACTCTTAGAGCAGTTTTCTCCAGTTCTGGTAACATTCAAAACAGAATCCAGTGCAACTTGCTCTAAGATATCATGTATATGTATAACGTACGAATAGATTGAATTTTCTTCAAGTGTCTACTTCTTTAAAATCCTTAGTTTCAAAAAGCTGAAAGTATTTTAGCGAAACACAATAAATGTAATATATTTCTAACACAAAATATATATCTAAACAAAATAGAGTTAAATTAATTTCATAAAATCGCCCTTTCATACAAAACAAAAGTATAAATTTCACGAAAGTTTAAGAGGAAATGCAATGTATTTCCTTTGTTAACAGTACACTATAGGCCAATTAACTCTTTTTATTGTAATAGCCGAGTTCGATAACTAACCTTGCGTGTTAGTTGCACCTGTTGTAACGATCCTTTGTGCCACGTTGAAACGTTAAGAAATTGCCACATAATAAATTCTTCCCGGCTGTATTTCATTCACAGCTTTACAACAAACAAAAGTAGGACAAAAATACTGTTTTTTTTACCATTTGATTGTATATATTGTAAACTATTTTAACCATTGATATGTCTACCTCTATGGTCTCTGGGTCACATTGCAGCGGATCCGTGTTCGATCCTTGTTCAAGAAAGTTTCCTGGGTGTTTTTTTTTTTTTTTACCTATAAGGCAAATGTCAGAAAAGGCCCAAGCAGTAACTGAGCAACATCTGTCCATCATAATCATCCATATTCACCTTGTTTAGTATGTATGCCATGACTTGTCTTAAATGCTCATGTTATCTCAGAGGTGGCCCTGGCATTCAGCTGATCAATCTTCTCTCCATGTTCTTGTGTGATCAAAAAGTATGTAACTTATGTGATCCAGAGCTTAAAATCCTCTCCCGACAGGTCGCGTCCTTTTAAAGTCCGGGTCACATGGGACACTACTTACAAAGGAAACTAAAACTGAAGAAAATAATTTCAGTTGCGGTCTTCTTGAATTTGTGAATATGAAGAAATTTATTAAGAAACGCGCAGGCACGTTAATGTTTATTATTTTTAAAATAAACGAAATGACATACTGAGAGAACAGGTCTTTTTACACGCTTTATATTAGCTTGACCTGTATCTATCTATCTATCTATGTAACGGAATCTTTCAACGCGATTTTCACCCCCTTTAAATCATCGGATCGACTTGAAACTTTGTATACTTGTAGAGGACCCGCGACAATACAATAATTTCATATTTATTTTCTAAAATCCTGGCCATAATCATCAGAAAATAAAAAAAAGTAGTGTTTTTGTATAAATGTAACGGAATATTTCAACGCGATTTTCACCCACTTAGAAACATTGGATCGACTTGAAACTTTGTATACTTGTAGAGCAGCCGTGACAATACAATAATTTCGTATGTATTTTCTAAAATCCTGGCCATAATCATCAGAAAATCAAAAAACGTGTTTTTGTATCAATGTAACGGAATCTTTCAACGCAATTTTCACCCACTTAGAAACATTGGATCGACTTGAAACTTTGTATACGTGTAGAGGACCCATGACAATACAATAATTTCATATTTTGTTTCAAAAATCCTGGCCAGAATCATCCGAAAATAAAAAAAAATGAAAACTGGTATAATAGGTTGCGGACTTGTCGAGTTTTTAGTCAATCGTTGTAAGAGCTCAGTTGGTAGAGCAGTGAACTCTTAGTGGTATATAATTTCAGTAATCCATACGTCGCTGGTTCAAATCCGGCTGGGAGGGTTTTTTATAGAAGAGTATTACTTTTAGCTCATGCTACAATAGTATCGAATTTAAAGATATTTACATTTTTATCTTATTCTGTAAAATATTAAAACTAAAAAATAAAAAATAAATAATAGTTTTAAAAAACTAAAAGAACACGCTTTATTAGAAAACTAAAAAAATGAAAAATAATTTTAATTTCCAGTACGCTTGGGATAAAATAAAGTGGTCAACAAAAAAATCATCTCCAACACATATAGAATAAAATTAGAGTTATCAACAAAAAGAAAATAATTTTACCATCAAAAGCGTGGGGTGATTTTTATGATTTTTACATTTTCTTCTTAGAGAGCTTACCTTTACCAATATCTGTTTATTATCAAATATCACGCTTTTGATGGTAAAATTATTTTCTTTTTGTTGATAACTCTAATTTTATTCTATATGTGTTGGAGATGACTTTTTTGTTGACCACTTTATTTTATCCCAAGCGTACTGGAAATTAAAATTATTTTTCATGTTTTAGTTTTCTAATAAAGCGTGTTCTTATAATTTTTTAAAACTATTATTTTTTTTATTACTATGTAGTACAATACGTCTGAGCCTTCTTGGTAGACGCGTGGCTAGCGCATGCAGTTGCCCCGTCTGAGATCCAGGTTCGAAATCTGGCGGTCCAGAGTGGTATGATGGGGGCAATATCGGGATATTTCGGATTTTTCTTGGGTTTTCCCCCGTTTCCCGAATTTCATCCCACCAACACTCTCCATTCTCCATTCCCTTCCCTTTATGCCATTTCATTTCTTTATCATTCATTCATACCATATCACCATTCACGACATTTCATGTTAGAAGGATCAGTTTGGTTAGCACACATATGTGTTAAAAATATGTAATTGCGGAGATCTAGTGAGAGGGCCCACTGGAGTGCTGGCTCATGACTCCGAGCCTGAACAATAAAAAACGGCAGAAGGGACCAACGGGAGGGTTGTGGCCCTTCCTAGCGGCCGGGGCCCTAACTCAAAAATGGCGGTATGAGACATGAGAGAAGAACCCGAAAGATGACCTACAACTCACATAACACAGTAAGAATAGACTCCATTTCATTCACCCATAAAATAATGGGATATGAAATAGATCTTTCAGAACGCGGTGCTCAGGGCCGTCTACCCGCCCAATCTGAATAAGAAACTAACTAAGTCTCAGTATGAAATGCTCTACAGTTATTATCTCTATTAGTCAGTTTTTTTCCCCTTGCCTTATTTCCAGGGTTAGCTGATTCTACATCAAAACAAACGCTGCAGGTTAGGCACAACGCGGAATATAGAAAGAGATGGGGAATGATATGCGGTACTGCGGAGTATCATCCGTTTACAATACAACTGTGTAATAAGTTCAGGTGGTAACATTCATTTCAGTTCTGATACACGTATCACAGGTAGGCCTATTAGTTGACAGATAAAGTGTGGCTGTTTTTATGTTTGTATCCACGTGTTTGCTAGAATCGACACTACTGCATAGTGTTTTAGTTACTTTATTGTACAAGTGTAATTGTCGTTGTAGTATACAATTTTTGCAGCACCTAACTATACCTGGTCCCGTCTTGACGTTGTGTTCCTTTTGCTCCCGTCCCTCGTCCACATCTAGTGTTGTTTGCATCGTTTATACAGTTAGATCGTCTTGCACTCGAAGAGTTCGGTGTAGAATCCAGCCCTGCCCTTCTTATTGGTATATTTACCATACTGTCTTGCAACGAAAGAATATGCAATTCTTTACCCACACCTAAAATAGAGATTCTATTGCATAAGTCGTAAAAATTTTGCGGTAAAATAATTTCATCTTTAATGTTGCTAAAATGTTGGTTACGTCGATTTAGGGACAATCATGATTCATACAGATTAGGACCATGCTTCAAGTTCAATGTAACATCTACTCCCATTAGGTATGAGTTATAGGCCTATTGACGTGCACTTTTCTCTAAGTGTGGTGAGCTGTGGTGGAACTGCTATGTATTACTAATTGAATAGGTTACTATCGGAAATGCATGCTATTATGCATTGCAGAGACTTTTGATGTCCCAACTCCTTTCAAAAAAAACGTTAAGCTGAAAATATAAAACTATTATTCTACCAGTTATATTATATGGGTGCGAAACATGGACTCTTACTTTAAGGGAGGAAAGGGGATTACGAGTATTTGAGAATAAAGTTCTTAGGAAAATTTTTGGACCAAAGAGAGATGAACAGACAGGTGAATGGAGAAGACTAAATGACAATGAACTACATGGTCTTTATAGGAAGCCAGATATAATAAGAACAGTTAAGTCTCGTAGACTGCGATGGGCAGGACATATTGCGCGTATGGGGAATAAAAGACGTGCATGGAAACTTCTTGTAGGAAAACCAGAAGGAAAACGCCCAGTTGGTAGAGCAAGAATGAAGTGGGAGAACCACATTAACTATGATTTGAGGGAAGTAGATTATACAGGGAATGATTGGAAAGCATTAGCTCAGGATAGGGATGTATGGAGAGCTTATGTCCGCGCGGCCATGAACCTACGGGTTCGATAGTGCCAGTGAGTAAGTAAGTAAGCATAGGTTTCTATCAATTTATTTAACAACACACTGTAATAGCTAAATGTTATTAGCTTAGCAATACAAATTCTGGACGTGAAATTTCAGACAAATTTTGCTCAGATAGTTCTTCTTTCACTCTTGAGATTATTTTACTTTCCATAAATCTAGGATGCGAAACCCTCGACTTTAGTTCCCTTCCAAAGGAACCCGTACTCAGGTATTTATATGCCCTGACAAATCCATCGTCCCCAGTAGGTTGAATCCATGAACCTAACCAGAGACTAGGACGGTAACCAGTAGTTCACAGGGAACTAGTCGAACAAGCTAGAAAGCGAAATCCATTGCATATATCGGAATTTAAAAATTAATAGTTGCCCCAAAATGAGATCTAACCCACAAAAATACGAAAGTTGAGTTTTCAGTGGATTAGTGATCTATCCGGATAATAACACGGCATGGTGCATGTAAAATTATCCCTACTCATTTCCAGACCTGCTTTATTTATTTTTTAAAATTAACATTAGGCGAATAGTGATCTATATGTAACAAAATGGCGGAAGAAGCTAGTCAAGTCATGAGTTTATGAGTGAGATCTGTTTTTGGGGTAACTATTCAATTTTTACCAACGATGTGAGTTAAATTATCAATACTAATAAAATTCATGATAAAGTTTCGTTGAGGTAGTAGTCACAATAATTAAAAAATTCAATACATGTAAGGTTCACTCTCCTCAACTTGCTAAATCTTTTTTTAAAAATAGAGTAAGCCTTTTAGATCCGTTTCCATATTCAGCATAAGGTTGTTTGGCTACTGGAGACAAGAGTTGAGGAGACTGAATCTTAGAGGTATTCAATTTAATAATTTGATTTTTTAAATGTTATATTGTGAAGTTAGATTAATGTAAAAAGGCAAAGTTTATTTAATTTATTTTTGGAGCTTAGAATTGTACTCCTGTCTACTTTTTGTTAAGTAAACACTCTGCTCTTATCCTAAGTATTACCAGGTCGAGGGATGAGATGAAGTCCTCATTATGAAATTCTGTAATAAACGAGGAAGCCGACTGACCAGACCTATCTCACTGTCACAGAGATTTTGCAGGAGAAAATGGAAAAAATCCTGAGAAAAATATGTGGATTCGTTCACCACGAATCTCACATTAAGTGACCGAGACGGGAACTCGGAGCCCAGAGATGGAGGGCGAGTGTCTAACCACTTGCGCATTGGAGCAGCCTTTTTTTATGAGTACAGTATTAGGTCTATTTATTTTTAGAATTATATCTTCTTCTTCCTTTAACGTGATAGACCTAGCGGTCTGTTACGGTCTCAATCCAACGTTTGAAGGGTCTACCCCAAAGTGGCGTGGTATTCTTCTTACGTGAGATTTCTAGTGGTTTCTGTATTTTTGTACATATTCCATCACTGATTCTGTTTGTAATTCTTTGAAAATCTTATAATTCCTTTTATGGTCTGTTCTTGAGTAACCTGCAGTACGTCTCATACATTTCACTTCTGCCGCAGTTAGTCTTTGTTCATCTACACTGCGAATTGTCCACGCCTCACTGACGTAACATAATATGAGTCTGGCCAGTGTTTTATAAATTCTAGTTCGTGTGTGTTTGTGTTCTGTGTTTGGCTTGAAAATATTATTTATAATTCCTGTTACTCTGTTAAATTTTATAATTTTTTGACTAAAATATTTTTCCTCTTCGTATGTAACTTGGTATCCGAGATAGTTAAATGTATTAGTTTGTTCTAATATTTTATTATTAATAAAAAGTTTACTGCGAACTGGGTCTTTTTCTAGGAAAGCCATGACTTTAGATTTTTTGTTCAGATTTCCATGTTGTAGTTTATTGCAATTTGGTGAAAAGAGTGGTAGTCATCTTCTGAATTCGCTAAAAAACACAATGTCATCTGCAAATAATCGTCGTCCTTTCAAGTATTAGGCCCAGTGGCCCGTTACGGTTTCCCGCCATCTCCGAAAAGGTCGACCCACAGATAATAGGGTGTCTAAATTATACAATCTATTACCGGTAAGTGGTATACTGCCATGTGGTTGTAGTTAGAATTATATTTGCAATTTAATTAAACAAATTAATTGTTTCTGGAATACATTCATGTAAGATGATTACTGTAGGCTTATAGGCCTACTATACTGAGCGCGATTGCCTATAAGCCCTTGACCTATCAGTCAATTTCTGACCTCATATCCACATGTGCAATTTAGGGAGGAGGACGATAATGGAGTCAGTTTAGAATGACATGTGGTCAACATGTCGGGTTCCCAACCGTTATAGCTGGTTTTATAAACATAGAGGCGCTATTTATTCATGCTACCCAAATTACTTTCCATCCGAAATTTTATGAGAAATTTTCTTCTCCATGGGGACTCAAATCAGCATCATAATTCTGCACAAAGGCAGGATGCTTTAGACCGCTCGAATACGGAATTGGACATATAAGTCTATAGATCCATTATAAATTGTATAAACTTATACACTATGCTAAGGGAATATTTAAACATTGATGGTTATATAATATCCTTACAATATTATAGCAGAATTTTGGTGTTAGGCTTATACTGTTGGAACGTATAAATACGTAGACATAAAAAAGAAGAATAAGAAGCGATTGAATGAATAAGTTCTCTGTTAAAAAGAAACTAGATTTTAAATCACTTTCCATACAAGAGAAAATGCTCTTAAATAAGGAAATAATATTCACATGAAAAATATAACTATAATTTTATGATTTAGCTTATCTACTTGCCTGCTACCACATATACACAATCTATAGGCAGCATATAATGGTTGTTTAAAGATGATCCAGTGTTTTGATTGTCGGTATCTGGAGAGTGTTGATGACCTAAAAACCCAAACATTTGCCCATATTTAAAATCTGGATTTCTTATATAAAGTAATTAATGGCCAATTTACATAATTGAAAGAGAAAAGAAAAAAATAGACTTGTTTTATACTTGAATTTTGAGAGAAAATTTCTCTTTCAGGTATATAAATTAGTGGTCGCCTAAGTTCAAAAGTGAGATGTTCGACAACACCTTTAATTTTTATTACTTTTAAGATTTAAAGTATGTGTTATTTAATGGAATATAAGAAAGCACTTTCATAAGATAACATGAAGACGATATAAAGGATTTTGTTAGAAGCGAAGAAGAAGCGAAGAAGAAAATTATATCCTAGCCCGATGCTAAGTACTGAGTAGGTAAACAAGAAAGTCTGAGGTCCAGTATATAAAACGTCAGAGAATACGATTCAAGTTTGATATAGGAGAGGATTTCATTTAAGGATAAGAGGAGTATATATCTGTCCATCACTGTGGTCTCGGGGTGACGTCACTATTTCATACTTCGTTCCCGGTAGTGTACCAGGGAGGGCTACAGATATTGTCCCAAAAGTTGATATTCTAAGTCTGTACTCTCTTTTGATTGTATAAATGTAAAAATATTTTCTAGTAAACAAGACATTGCCGACAGCGGCATTTTAAGTTATTTGAGGGTGTGTGAAGATTATATGAATAACTGTTAGGATTTGAAGAAATATGAATAACTGTTAAGTTTATTGTCTGGTCATGTGTTACGTATTTTGGAAGTCGGTAGGTATTAAAGACAGTTATATTACTGTCTTAGAAAATCCCCAAGGTTAAAACTCAGAAGGAGAACATCTAATATTGATAGGGGGAGATGCAAACAATGGTTTATTGCTTTTAAGAAATTTCAAAAAGGAATACAAAAAAATGTATATATATATATAAAACCCCCAAAAACATAACGGACAGCTAGAAAGATTATTGACCTCGAGTAACTTGGAAAGGAAGATAGTCCTGTAAAAGGCCACGCCCTAAATTTAGTAGGCCTATATCGACTTGCACATGTAGCCTATAGAGGTGTGTCAAAATATTTATTTTACCCAATGAAAATTTTGTATAAAAATTGTAATGGCGACGGAAAAAATAAGTCAAATCCACGACTTTCTTAAATATTTAATATAAAATGTTAGGAATCCAAAATCAAAAGTAAGTGCGGCGAGTGCCCTATCCGAAGTACAAAGCAAGAGGAGCGAGTGCTCCCATATAGTCAATAGTCGAGCAAGAGGGGCAAGTGCTCCCCGATAGTCAAAGTGAGTGGAGCGAGTGTTCCCATTAGGGTAACGTACAAAAGAAATATCCGCAATAAGCATTATTAAAACTTAGTTGTGGTTTTGGCCGTTTCTTAGCCACGTTATAAGAGCAAAGTGTACATTTCACTATTGAGGGAAAAGAAAATTAATAAAATCCTTCCATCACGTCGCCTAAAATTAGTTTTATCACTAATAACCTTAAATAGTTCCTTATTTATCACCGGTTAAATCATAAACTTCAGCCCGACCCTAGAGAAACATAGAGGAACTCATAGCTCGCCTTATCTACCACTATATTTTTTTGTTACAGTAGGGACAAGTTTCCTGGGTGATTTTTTTTCGGGGAGTTTCCTCACCTGTTAGACAAATGTCAAGAAACTTTAAGCCTAAACGGTCCCCGAGCGCCATCTGGCCATCATTATCATATTCGCAATTTTAGTACGAATGTGTGTGTGAATGGTGTGTTTCGTCTTAATGTTGTGTTGTTTCGGAGGAGACACTGACATTGAGCTGATCACTCATTCGGGGAGGCCCTCCCATCCATGTCGTTGTGTGTAAAAAAAAAGTAAGTGTGTTATTCATAGTTTTAAATCCCGTCCCGACAGGTTGTGCCACTGTTACGCCCGGATGACCTGTGGCATGTAAAAGTACCTTTAAGGTGACAGATTAAATTGAGATAATGGAATTGAATATACTCTTATATCTAATTCTATTTAAATTATTACAATTTGTTGTCTCGCGGCTTAGCCGAGTGGTTAAGGCAAGAGGCCTTGGCGCAGAGCTACAAGACTTCCTCTGATTCGAGCCCCAACAGGGGAAGAAATTTTCTCATGGAATTTCGGCCAATATGGGACCGGTCCCGCCCAGCATCGTGAGAAAATTGGATACATTAAGTAGAGGCTCCGGGTTGAGAAAACCAAGTATAACGACAGGGGGAACTGACATGCTGACCACATTTCAGCCCTACACTAGCAAGATGATCGTCTACCTGTGTGATTAACACATGTAGATGTGAACTTACAGCTGGTTTGTAGGCTAAAGTCCTCCTAGGCCTGTTGCGCCATGGAGTTATTACAATTTGTTGCGTTAATTAAAGGTATGTGTATCTATATATTTAATATCTTAAATCATTCAGTCTAAATTATAATACATATAATTCCTTAAAAATACCTTATTATACCCGTAGTGGAACGTACACTATTAGTACACATTTCTCACAAACTGCTTAAGAAAGGCTGTTAAATTTTCAGAACACTTTAATAAGTATATAATAGAGCTCTTAGAACAGATTCAGTAAAATAATCATTCAAAATCATATTTTCATCAATTGTTAGGGCCTTACTTATTCACTCACTAATACTATCAAACCCGTAGGTTCATGGCCGCGCGGACATAAGCTCTCCATACATCCCTAGCCTGAGCTAATGCTTTCCAATCATTCCCTGTATAATTTACTTCCCTCAAGTCAAAGTTAATGTTATTTTCCCACCTCATTCTTGGTCTATCAACTGGGCGTTTTCCCTCTGGTTTTTCTACAAGAAGCTTCCATGCACGTCTTTCGTTCCCCATTCGTACCACATGTCCTGCCCATCGCAGGCTACGAGACTTAACTGTTCTTATTATACCTGGCTTCCTATGAAGGCCATTAGTTCATCGTTATGTAAGTCTTTCCATTCACCTGTCTGTTCATCTCTCTTTGGTCCAAACATTTTCCTAAGAGCTTTATTCTCAAATATTCGTAATCTCCTTTCCTCCCTTAATGTTTCGCATCCATATAATATAACTGGTAGAATAATAGTTTTATATATTTTCAGTTTAACGTTTTTTGAAAGGAGTTGGGACGTCAATATTCGTGTTATGCATAATACGCATCTCCAGAATTGAGCCTATGTTTAATTTCTTTGTGCATATCATTCCTATTTGTGATTATTGTTTCTTGGTATTTGAATTCAGCCACTTCCAGTTATTCTTTCGTAACAAAAAATATTCCATTATTTTTTGTAAAAATTCTGTAACTAGTTTTCACATCCCACGCTTATTGAAAGACACTTTATTATCATTATCAACATTTAGCAATATTTAATTAATTGACAGAATATATACTTAAAAAATAAGCAAACATAGCTATAGCAGAAAAGAGTTATTCACTTAGAAAAACTTACACTGCAGCATTGCCAATGCACTGAATTCGTTGGTAGTGCGACTACTTACTTAATTATCTATTTTTTCATTAAATTTATGGTGCATATTTAAACATAACATTCGATTGACTATTGAATATTAAGAAAGTAGCTTGCATAAATTGGAAATATGGGTTTCAAAAATATCTGAATATGTTGAATAGCGAGGTTTACCTACATGTAGGCCTATACTTGAATTCCAATTATTAACTCATCTGAGTTTCAAAGTATTTTAGAAAGTTCCAAGCTCTATTATATTCTCTTGTGTACAAAATATTTAACTTCAGAGAGAATATGAAATCGATTAAATTAAGCTAATTCGTGTAAGGATTTCTGCAACTTCAACAATTTCAGATTTGTTTTTCGCAGAGTGCAGACATTCATACTTGCTGTAAGCTATGTCGCATGTAGACCTAACTTAATAACAAAGAGAATTTACTTATTTTTTTGAGATTATTATAAAACAAATTACCTAGCATCTAATTAGCAAATTACGTCAGATAATTAATATAACATAGAGACTGTTATTTTGATCATATGGATTATATATTTTATAAACATTATTCCCATCAGACAATTTGTACTATGTGAACAAATGTGTTTTTCCATTCTAACAAACTTAATGTTAATAGTGAGTGGAGAACATATTTTTAATAACCCACCTCATACAATTTCAAATTTCTTTGAGACAATTGGTTTCAAAGGACTTTTCGTTCATTTTCAGTCATGAATCCAACTGTTGAAATCTCTGATTGTTGATTTCTCTATGGTCACCTCTAGTGCTGCCTTCTTTGGTTGGGTTTATAAATTTCGGAATTAATTTTTTTTTCTAGTTAATCGATCGATATTTATTCTTTTGAATTAATATATTCTCCCAAACTGTTAATTCTAACGGTTTATCCAATTGTTTCAAAATATTTGCATCTCTATTAATTTTATGATGTTCTAGCAAACTATGTGTAGTAATTGCTGATTTTTCAATTTCACAATTTTTAATATTTCTAAATTGTTCTTTAGTGCGTGTTTCCAAATTCCTTTTTGTTTTCCCTATTTATACTTAGCTGCAATCATAGAGAAATCAACAATCAGATAATTTCAACAGTTGGAGTCATGACTGAAGATGAACGAAAAGTCGTTTGACACCAATGGTCATAAAGAAATTTGAAATTGTATGAGGTGAGTTCTTAAAAATATGTTCTCCGCTCACTATTAATGATACAACCTCATAATGTTTACTTTCCAACATTAATTTAAATATAATACCTAATGTTACCTACACTTTTTTTATCTCTCCTCGTGCTTATGAATTGCAGTATTTGTACAATTCATCTTATTATTTAACTTAATTGTAGTTTTTTCATTTCACCTTATAAGCACTTTTACATGCTCTACGCCGCTCGAGCCTTATAGTGGCACGGCCTGTAGGGAGAGGGATTTTAAAATTTGTATCACAGACATACTTTTTTGACCACACGAGGATGTGGAAGTTCTCCCTGAATGACTGATCAGCTTAATCCATGGCCTATTCCATGATAACACAACATGAAGACGAAACACGCCATTCACACACACATTCATATTATACATGGCAAATATGCTAACGATGGCCAGATGACTTTCGTGGACCGTTTAAGCCTTTAGAGTTTCCTTAAATTTGTCTCACAGGTGAAAAAAAACCGAAAAAAAATAATCTAGCAACTTGTCCTGACCGGGGATCGAATTTGGAAGCGATAGCGATGTAGCGATGCTACCCCGAGACCAATGCTATGAACATTTCAGCGTATAGTGTGTTGCCTTAACCAACTGTGCTATAGAGTGCTCCACTCAGAATTAGATTAACTAAAATCATCTCGCTTCCGCACACCCTAAAAATTGCAAACGGTGATGTAAGTTTATTTGCTGTCTTCCGCTCTATTTTTCGTGGCACCTGAAAAGTTTTATAGTCTAGAAGGTAACATCATAAACAAAGAAAATGAAAACATACGGTAATTTGCAACATAAATATTTTGCAATGCAGTGACTCTTAATAATAAACTTAATCTACTGTATCTATTTCCAAACGTTTGCTGTTGAATTACTCGAAATTAATGTTGTATTCCATTTTCATATTTGTGAATTTTGTTTTACAATTTTCCGACAAATTCCATCACGATTTCAGATAGGCCTACTACATAACAATAATTCGATTTACTTCCAGCATAGACGGATACATTTCTAAGACACTAAAATACTTACAGTTTGTATGAACTAAAATTATATTTAAATGCATTGAATTAATTTTATTTAACACAACTGTGAAAACACTTAAGGAAACATAAAAAAATCTTATAACTACATATTTTAACAAGGTTACCTTGACACACACTTATGATTAGAGCCCGGATTCTCAAGTAATTATAGGCCTATATTCTATTCCTCTATAATTATATAGACATACGAGAACAGAAAATGTTTACGAACTGAAACATGGACATTGCAATATTCAAGTTTCATTTGACATGTTTTTACATGTTTTAGTGAATATTTTTCCATTTTTTAGTTCAGTTTTTTTTCCGATTTTCCGATTGAGGGTCTTTCCACTTTTAAGCGGTTGCCCATTTACCAGCCGGCTGCTGGCCCTTCACATCCACATGTGTCAATCACAGAGGTAAATGATCAACAGCCAGTGTAGGGGTGACATGTGGTTAGCATGTCGAGTCCCCCAGCCGTTATAGCTGGTTCCTCAACCTGGAGCCGCTACTTATTGTAGCTACCCAATTCCCTCACGATGCTGGGTGGGCACCGATCCCATACTGGCCGAAATACCATGAGAAAATTTCTTCCCCATGGAGACTCGAACCAGCGCAAGTCCCGTAGCTCTGCGCCAAGGCTAGTTTTTTTTTCAGTTTCTTTCTACTATCTCTACAACTATCTACGTATTTTTTTCCCCTCTTTACTTACTTACTCACTGGCACTATCGTACCCGTAGGTTCATGGCCGCGCGGACATAAGCTCTCCATACATCCCTATCCTGAGCTAATGCCTTCCAATCATTCCCTGTATAATCTACTTCCCTCAAATCATAGTTAATTTTATTCTCCCACCTCATTCTTGGTCTACCAACCGGGCGTTTTCCCTCTGGCTTACCTACAAGAAGCTTCCATGCAAATCTTTCATTCCCCATACGTGCAACATGTCCTGCCCATCGCAGTCTACGAGACTTAACTGTTCTTATTATAGGCCTATCTGGCTTCCTATAAAGACCATGTAGTTCATTGTTATGTAGTCTTCTCCATTCACCTGTCTGTTCATCTCTCTTTAGTCCAACAATTTTCCGAAGTACTTTATTCTCAAATACTTGTAATCTCCTTTCCTGCCTTAAAGTAAGAGTCCATGTTTCGCATCCATATAATATAACTGGTAGAATAATAGTTTTATATATTTTCAGTTTAACGTTTTTGGAAGGAGTTGGGACATCAAGAGTCTCTGCAATGCATAATAGCATGCATTTCCAGAATTGAGCCATGATTTCCACCTATGTTTAATTTCTTTGTGCATCTCATTCCTATTTGTGATTATTGTTCCTAGGTACTTGAATTCAGCCACCTCCTCAAAATTTCCCTCATTTGTCATTAGCTGTCCATTTCCATCATATAATGAATTTCTACGTGTGACCACATATTTAGTTTTATTGATATTTACTTCCAGTCCTAGTTTCTTAGTGTTACTCAATAGTGTGTGCGTGTTGTCCTTTAGTATCTCCTCGCTATCAGCCAATAATACTACATCATCAGCATAAACTAACAGCTTATTAATACCATTGAGTTGTAAGCCTTCCTTATTCTCTAAAGAGTTAATGGCATGCTCTAGTACAAAATTAAATAGTAGAGGAGATAGTGCATCTCCTTGCTTCAACCCATTCTGGATTTCAAAAGTATCCGAAAACTGTTTGCCTACACGCACCCTACTCTTTGTGCCATTTATAAACATTCGTATAAGTCTAACTAACTTTTTAGGAATTCCGAACTCCAGCAGGATACTATATAACTTCTCCCTTTTAATTGAATCATATGCTTTTTTGAAGTCTACATATAGTTGATGTACAGTACCATTATATTCCCATTTCTTTTCTAAAATCTGTCTTATACTAAAAATCTGATCTGTTGTAGACCTGTTTCTTCTAAATCCACATTGATGTTCTCCTAGGATGTCATCAATATAGGGAGTAAGTCTGCTTTTTCCTCTCTTTAGTACCGGTAATTAATTACATAAAGTGAATATTTTTGAAGCTGTGACATGTAATTTGATATGGCTGGTAAGTATCTGATGATACAGTGAAAGTTGCTTAATCCGGAACGTGAATAATGCGGAAATCTGTCCAATGTGAATAAATTTATTGGTCCCGGCGAAAATTTTACGTGTTTTTATTTTGCGTAAAACGGAATCTGTTCAACGCGGAAACGGAAGGATATTTCAACACAGTTAATGAAAACAAAATTATAAAGCGGAAATACAGAGAGATAAATAAGTTAGTTACCACTTCATTGAATTTTCGTTACGCCAAAAAACAAAGAATTATTCCTGCCGCCGGGTGAAGTAAAGATTCTATCTGAAATTTTATTTCGGCCTCACTGCACACCCATTATGCGAAATACAGATACTGTACCTGTCTTACAAATAAATATTGCACTGTAAAATCTTAAATTTGTTTAAGTTCTGAGACCGACCTATCACAGGTAGCGTTCTGAATAAAGATGTCTAAGACATATGATTGATTGTCATTAAACAAGAAATCGAAAGTTTTGAAGATAAAAAAATACTCTCAATGCGCGAAATAATGAAATTTAAATGTGGAAATGCTCAAGTTTATGAGACTTTATAACACAAAGAAAAAATGATTTAATGGATGAAAGGAAATAATCAAATGAAGAGAAGCAAAAAAGTGTGTGGGAGGTGTTTTACAAGTGCACGATCATCAAATCTCCAAATTTCCGGAAAGATGCTCCAAAGTCAAGCTCTAGCTTTTGCTAAATCCCTAGGGAATAACTATTTCGAGGCATCTTGAGGTTGGCTGTATAGTTTTAAAAAAGATACAATGTAATGTGGAAAGAAATTTGCGAGGAATCAAACTGCATACTTTAATTTCAGCAGACGCCTAAGAAACATTTTTACCGCTGACGAAACGGGACTTTTTTTATCGCGCCTTACCATCGATGTCGCTCGTACATACTTTACTTCACTTTTCAACTGCAACGGACCTACAATTAATCCAAAGTACGTAAAAAGACACATACGGTACTCTATAATATAAGATTATTAATAAGTTTTAGTTCTTTATAATGCGGAATTTTGTCTAATGTAGAAACAAATGGTCCCATGTGATTCCGCTTTGAGCAAGTTTTGTTGTATAATTAATTTGCCTTGGAGTTACAGAAATGCGATCTCTATTTCGCTATTTCGGGATCCTAGAGGTCACTCGCTTCCTGATTCTATCCATTGTTGATATATCGCCGGTACAGTTCAACTGCTTTGTTTAGCATTGGCAAGACTGCACATGCGTTCTGATATAATTAATGAATTGTTTATTATTTTGTTTTCTCTGAGAAACTCTCTAGTATGTATCTTAGACCAGAGAAGCGTATTGTTAACTGTATCTTCTGATACAAGAAAGGCGCCAATAGGATCTTCACTTGCCGAAAAATTAAAAGCATGGATTACAATGGTCGACATGTTAACTACTCAGGTAAAATTGTAATATGCCAAGTGTGTGTGTGTGTGTGTGTGTGTGTGTGTGTGTGTGTGTGTGTGTGTGTGTGTGTGTGTGTGTGTGTGTGTGTGTGTGTGTGAAAAATAGATTGTTCAATGAAGTCGCAATTAGATCAATCCATTCGATGTGCATTACACAACAGGAACATACAATGACATTCTTCTAGGAAACAAGTTCTACTGACGCAAATACAACATGAGCCTACTACTTCGAAAAATGTATTTTTTTTTTCAAAGACATACCATGGTACAATCGCTCTTTCTCGGAGAAATACTGTCAGCGACCAATTCCATACGAGTCTGCACTACGGTAGAATTATCTTGTTGTCTTCTACCAAGAAATCTTGGAAGAAATAAGAAGGGAAATAGGATATCCCTGCTTATGGATCGCCATGTAGCCAATCTCATCGTGGGAAAATTAGACTCGAAGCTCCCATGAAGCCATTTTTTATTGCTTCCAAAATCCTAGAATATATGAATCTTTCTATGGTAGCCAGATTCATTAACGATGGTTTGAAGATATTGTGGCCTGATGGAGTCCAAGAGAAAACATTAGTTTCCTTCTCCGACAGTGCGGCATAAGTATGTTGAAAGCTGCAAGTGTTCTCAAAGTGTTAGATCCAAACTTAATACACTTCACAAGTCTCGCTCATGCTCTCCAACGTGTGGCCGAATAAGTAAGAACATACTTCCCTCAAGTTAATAAACTTATTTCATCCACAAAAAAAGTTTTTTGTGAAAGCTCCTCAAAGAGCTCAGTGTTACAAACAGCAATTGCTACATGTACCCTCTGCCTCCAGAGTCAGTGCTTACAAGGTGGGATACGTGGAAACAATCCATGATACTGAACATTTTGAATCCGTAAAGTCTGTAGTGAAATGTTCTTGCCAGAGCCTGCTCTTTCAGTACGTGAAGCTCAAGCTGATTTCAAGGAACTTAAAATGGAGTGCTCAATTTCATATATTACAGGCAATTTTGATTGGCTTGCAGAGAAGATTACAAAATTGGAATCTTCAGGACTTTCTGTATGAATTCATGGATATTATAGAAAATAATAAACAAAAACTATGTACTGTAAAATGAGAAGTCGGAATCAACGTTTCTCCAAAGTTCCAGGTAGTAATTGATAGAAACCCCGGCTATCTTACTTTCCTCAGTACATACAAGATACTTAATGGTGAATAGGTACCGTCTCCGGTGAGCTCATATCCAAGGAAAAATGGCCTTATTGAAAGTATAGCCCTGTGACATCTTGCGATTATAACGATCGTTTTCTTCATACAAGAACATTTTATCTGACTGACGTCTACCATTTACTCCGGAAAACATGGAGAAGTACCGGTATCTCATAGTACATTGTGCAATGAAATAGAACAATTTGTGCTACTTTTTCTTAATTTCTTCAATAATTTATAAGGAAATGTTTCTAGATTTTTTTTTCTATATATAAATTTAAACATGTTTTGCAGGACAATTAGGGGCCTGCGTGTATTAGGCTCAACACTTCAAATATTCAGAAAATATTATTATAACTCAAAAGTGAAGTTTGCGCAGTGCTTAAAATATCAAACTGTGATAACAATTCGATAAATAATTACTCTAGAGCACTTTGGAGCAACAGATGCAAACCATGTTACGGAGGGTCACTTGCGAATAAAATTAGCTAATATTCATGTATTAATTACATATTTATTTAATATTACATATTTAATTATATATTTTACTATATATTTGCTCCATGTTTATGTACATATTTCTCAATTTGATCTTATATATAAAAATTAATGTTTGTTTGTATGTTTGTTGTTTTGTTTGTGTGTTTGTTTGTTTGTTTGTTCGTACTTTATGCGATCCGATTGTGATGGGGTTTTTTATAAAATGTTCAGGAGATTCCCGGTATGAACGTAGGCTATAAGAGAGTTGTGATATTCAACTCCTACATCCTTAAAAATCGCCCTTTGTAGTGGAAAACGTGAAAAAAAGTAGCTCTTTGGACGCTTAAATGGCTTACGCTGCATAAACCATAAGAAATACACAAAATTAATGTACACAGAATTGAATATCTCAAAAAGCTCTACAAAAAAGTCCGCGACAGCATATGTTTATCTCTTACGGATAACTCACAAAAACCATTTTTGTCTTTCATTGATACCAAGAGTCTTGCGCCGTAGCCGAGTGGTTAAGGCAAGAAGTCTTGGCGCAGAACTACGTGACTTACGCTGGATCGAGTCTCTACGGGGGAAGAAATTTTTCTCATGGAATGTCGGCCAGTATGGGACCGGTGCACAGTGGGTCAGAAATGAAATCTAGCTTGGGGGAAAAAAAAACAGTTTTGACTCACTCTCGTCAATTTATCTTCTTTTTCACTCTAATATAATTGTTATATGACGGTTCTTAACTTATCTGCAAAGGAGGGTACAATTCTAATGTTCATGACTATGTGACGTCATCATTCACACTTCTTGAGCCACAACAGAAGGCTGTAAGAGGTTTTCTTGCGAACTTATTTAATAATATCTAATTATATCGTAATTGCTGAATTTTATGGTAAAAAAGTAACATTTTTATCGTCCGCCCATGATATGAGAATTGAACGTTCGGGCAGGAAAACGTCTGCCGGGTACGCTAGTACTACATAAAAATCCGGGTTCTACTTATGACTGCAATTAATTTTCTGTCAACACATAACCGCAAGTGGATACAGTTATAGTACTCCAAATAGTCAACATATATGACTAACACTAAGGGCGATACAGAACAGTTGAACTTTCCGACAGGGGGCAGTAGTTTTCGTAGGAAAATGATTGAACTGTTGTTTTGTCGAAAACTATTTTTTAATGAAGTTAGTTAAAAGAAAAATATTAACGATTCTTATTTTATTGCGGATGAGCCCATGTAGGACTACGCAAAGTACTTAGAAGCGTTTTCCTTTGAGCCCAAATTTCTTTCATCCTCTTGCTTTGAGCTTGTTTTCTATCATCTGTCCAAGATTATCATCATCATCATCATTCCTATTATTAACAATATTGTATTTTTAGCAATATTGGTTTTAAAATAGGTCAAATGTTCATTTAATGTACATGTATATATACACGCACAGTGCAGTGAGATCTGCATATTTTTTCGTGTTCACTTGCGATCACTCTTTCTAATTTATCTGAGACCATTATTTATTAATAATATCTACCGCTGTGGTCTCGCACGCAGCGGACCCGGGTTCAATCCACGACAAGGACAAATTTCTTGGGGAAGATTTTTTGGGGTGGGGGGTTTCTTCACCTGTAAGACAAAAGAATGCCTAACTGAAACTTCAAAGTCCAAATAGTCCCCGAGTACCATTTCGCCATCATAAGTCATCACATTGTATTCAAGAAAAGTTTCCTGAGTGTTAGTTTTCCTGTTTTTCTTCCTCGCCTGTTAGAAAAAATAATATCAAACTGGAAACCTTAAGGTCCAAAGAGGACTAAAACACCATTTGACCATCATTAATCGCCCTATTTTATTCTCCTTATTTGGTTTGAATGTGATTAAATGTGTCTTGTCGCCTCATGGGCTAGTGGTCAGCTTTTTTGACTATACTTCACGAGGTCCCGAGTTCGATTCCCGGTCAGACCATAGGAATTTTCCATTAAAGGGAATTATTGCTGTGGTTGCACATGGTCTGGAATTTAGGTTAATGATTCTCCTGGCGCTTCGTTATCATTTATCACGCATCATATAATCGGGATAACGTAACTCCGCCTTCCAAGTTTCCCAACCTAACAAATGGATTAGAATTCCGACAATGCCAGGGAAGAAAGCCAGATATGTCATAAAAGACAACCTAGTGGCATTGGAGAGAGAAAAAAAAAATGTTCGTACTGTCTCGGAGGTCGCCCCGGCATTGAGTTGGTCCCTCATCTGAGGTTCCCCATGTATTTGTGTTGTCAAAGATCAACCGATTAAACATTCTCTCCGACAGGACTTGTCACCAAGGTCAGGGTGGCACGAGATACGTAAAAGTACCTAAAAGGAAGAGGTTGAACTAAGAATAAGAAAGAAAGATTATTAAAATATTAATAAATAATTTAGTACACAATTGATCTTCTTGGTGATACAATATTAAAATATTATACAGTCAATATGCCCATTTCACCAATAAATGTTTAAAATGGTCAACTAGTTTCTACAGCCAAGCTGTCATTCTCAAGACCAGATATTGACTCAATATCAGTCAATATCTGGTCTTGAGAATGACAGCTTGGCTGTAGAAACTAGTTGACCATTTTAAACATTTATTGGTGAAATGGGCATATTGACTGTATATATATATATATTAATAAATAAGTTCAACAGCGGATAGACGCTCGCCTCCCACCAAAATCGAGTCTCGCTCACTCCATGAGGGTTTCGTGGTGGACGAAACGGAGCATGGGCTGGTTTTTCTCGGGGTTCTTCCCGTTTTCCCCTCCCAAAATTTCATTCCACCATTTCTCCAAACTCATCTCATCCATCTCGTTTCATTTGAATCATATGCCCGTGTGATGGTGCGTCAGGCATGGTCGGCCGGCACCCGTGCCATTCACAGACCTCTATTTATATAAGGACTCATCTCATCTCATCCCTCGACCCGACCCTCAGTTGGACACGAGTTGAGGATATTTATTTATTAAATAAGTTCGATAAGATAATAAATATTTATTTTTTGTTTTGAATAAATACGAAATTAAAGTTAGCTAATTAATTACACAATGTTAGATTCTGAATTCACAAAGAGGATCGATGTGTGTATAGGCCTATCCTCCTGATTCAAATCCGTCACTGTTTCGTATTTATAAAGAGTGAATGATATTTTTCCACAAAACTCCAAGTGATCGTTTAGCAAAATACAGTTGAAGGGTGACAGCTAAAAGCTATCAGAGCCACATTATGGTAATTTTTCAGAATTTAACTTTTAAAATGACCCGCGCCGTAGCCGAGTGTTTTTTGAGGCATTGTTGCCTTGGGGCAGAGCTACGGGACATGCGCTGGTTCGAGTTCCAAAGGGAGAAGACATTTTCTCATGGAAGTTCGGCCAATATCGGTCCAGTGCCCATCCATATTCGTGAGGAATTTGGGCAACTACAATAAGTAGCAACTCCATTTAAAAACAGCTATAAAGACTCGGGGAACGGACAGGCTGACCCCAAGTCACCCCTATACTGGGTATACAATCGTCCATTCATCCACATGTGGATGTGAAGCCAGCAGCTGACTGATAATCCAAGAGCCTTCTAGGTCTGTCGCGCCATGGAATTAACTTTTCCTCTTATTAAGCCCTTTTCTTCGATGTGATCAAGTTAATTAAGTTAGGCTTATTTACCCATAGATGTCGGCCTAGAGGCCTAGCGCCTCGATGAGACATCTAGAGAATAACTATGGTATTACTGGATGGGAAACGGTCGGTAAATTTTACGCAACTTAGGCTTGTTGTTATTTTACGAGACTCAGGACCCACGGCTTAAAGTATTTCCCGCAGGACTTGTTTCTTGGATTTTTCTGTACTAAAAAGTCAATCGGTCACGGCCGGGTTTGAACCCGCGTCCCTCAGAACTAGAGGCAAGGAACAAAACTACTAGCCCACCTCGGCTAAGTGGGATTAACTTTTGAGTTATTAAATGTATAATCGAATCTTACAATAACGTTAAATATTAAACGCAATGAGAAAAAAACTCAATTCATTAGAGATAAAGTTGAGATTAACTAATTTTATACATGTAGGAAAATGGCACTACATAACCGTTTTCTTGAAAAATGGACTGTGAATATTTGTAGCCTTCACCCTTGCAAACAAGATGTGGTGTCTCTATAAAAAAGTTATCTCGGTAGGCCTACATAAATTTGAGATTTATCCGCTTGGATTCATTTCAGGGGTAGCCTACATATGTAAGATATTTTTATGGAAGGAAATAAGAATTTTTACCTTATCAAGGTTACAGTAGCCTATACTCATAAAAACTGAATACCAATTGTATAATGGATTGTTTATAGAAGTCTGAATATACGTTCATATTGTATTTTATGATTGACATTTTGTTGTAAAAGCCTTTTACTGTCAGATACTCAATTAATTTAATGCAAACTTCTATAAACATTGTTAAAGGGCAGATTTACCCACTTGTGTAAATATTTATAAATTTCAAGGTCTTCAAATATATTTATCCTACCCCAGTCAAACCCATATACGAGATCGTCAAAAACACGTCAGTTGCTACTACAAACAGTTGGAGTATACATCACCATACACAACAACAACTAGTAGCAGAAACTCAACCTGCAGAAGATGGAAGATAACTTCCGAAAGCGCTCCAGTTAATTTTATATACATATTTTAACAAAGTTGAGGAGACGGCACCTACCAACAGGTACAATTTAATTTTTGTAACTTTCATCATATGACTTCACCTCAACGGAATTTGATATGAATTTTACTAGTATTGATTTATAAATATTATCAAGGAGAAGCAAGGTCGATCCTCAAAACAAAGTCCCGTCTATGTATTAGTTTTTTTTATTGAAGACGTATTTCACGTAGCAATTCGGACGACTTATTTTTTACTAAAGGGAACCTCCCACCATATTTTCTAATAATAGTAATAATTCCTTCCTCTGATTTCATTTTTAATAAATTTTGTTCCTGAAACAAAAAAGAAAAAAAAATCTAATAAAAATGTATCATCAACTTCATTCATTATAAGCTTCATGGTCTGGTTCCCCCATATATTCGCCTACTTAGTAAGAATGTATGTGTCTTAAATGTTCTTATTGTCTCGAAATAAGGCCAGGAAGGTCTCTCATGTCGTTACGTGTTAATATAAGAAACAAATACATGTGATCCAGCCTCACAGAGGTCTGTGTCTCTACAAGGTCTAGTGCGTGGAAACGCGTAAAAATATTTTTTTGCGCGATAGTGCGTTTTGTCGTACTTACAGCAATGGCGATCATGATTGAAGTTCAACTTCCTACATTTCGGGGTTGCCAATCTAAATAACTATACTGTAATATTACATATTATAAACACCGGTGAGGGAAGTAAAAACCACTTCCCTCTATGTATACTACATACAATATATATATATATATATATATATATATATATATATATATATATATATTCGCCTGGTAGTGTAATGGATATCACGCTGAGGTACAGACTCAGAGATCCGGGTTCGAATCCCGTCCAGGCATTTATTTTTCTTATCATACCATATATATATATATATATATATATATATACACATACAACAAATATCCAAAAGGTATTGTTAATGTACATAATACGAAACAAATTACCGCATTTTAAATGAACTGAATTTTATTTGAAACAATACTAAACAGTAAATACGTACTTGCCGCCATTTTTTCACTAATTGGTCTCACAGCCTCCTGTTATTTTATCACTAATTGTTCTCACGGCCTCCTATTTCTACCACTATTTGTTCTCACGGCCTCTTGTTGTTTCAACTAATAAACATTGCTTACACTGCTAACTTTAGTCAATTGTTTATAATGAACGCAAATATTTCCAACAAAGATGTTATTATTTTACTATTATTTATTATTTTGAAAACACCATCACGCAAAAAATAATGTACAACGCACGTTTGTGAAGTGTTTTACAGAATCTCACAAATTAAAAACCCGGCTATCGCTCGGTTTTTAAACATTTTTCTCGATTCTGTACAAACCACTTCCCAATCTATTAATATACTATTAAAGGATGAAGTTAAAATAAGAGAGAGTAACATCCCGATCAACAATCATCATTACCGAAAGCTTCACAGATTGTTGCAATCATATCATATTCGCCTTGTTTAGTGTAAATGTATGGTGAATTTTGTAATTTGTCTTAAATGTCTGTGTTGTTCAGGAGCATTGAGTTGAATTCTCTTCTAAAGAGGCCTTTATTTCCTTATGTGATCATGAAAGTATGTACTGTTATTACTTACGAGAATCATAGTTAAGTACTCTCTCCTGAGTATTTCTGTAAGGTTCAGGAGGCGTGGGAAACGTAAAAGTACTTTCAAACCATGGATTTACATCTTTGACAGTATGCCTCTGAGCTGAGAATTATTACTCTCTTCACGACGTTCAATGATGTCATGAATGATGTAAGCATGACGTAAATGATGCAATGTACTTGCAATGAAGAATGGCTGAGCTGAATAGCTTCCAATAATACAATGCATGACAAAATTCCGTTAGGGTATTATTCCATACAAAATTACAAAAAAAAAAGTTGTGCCGTCGTCCTCAACTAATCTTCAAAACTTTTTAAAATGTATTATAGACCGGTTCCATCATCAGCAGAAAGTGTTATGTTTACATAAACGGATTCTGAAAGGCTTACAACAAGTTTTAAGAAGTTTCAGTCAAGACCCTAATTTTATATTGTGAATAGTTTACATACACTCTACTTTATAAAAAAACCCACGTTTCATTTCGTACAGTGGTTGATGAGGTAATTAAGCTTTTCCACTCACTCTGCTGAGTTGCGCATCCGCGGATTATTAAACTAAAGAGAGGGAGAGAGAGAACTTCTTCCCGATCAATAGTTTTAAAGAAGTGGATTAATTTATTATTCAATGTCACCAGTTTGTCATTTCGACATATCTGGTAATATCTCCTGGCATTAGCGTATTTTAGCCCACTTCTGAGGTTGGGGCGTTGGAAGGCGGGGTTACGCTGCCCCAATGTTATGATAGGTGATGATGGTAATGATGCGCCAGGAGAGGTGAATATGATGACTTATGATAATGATGGACAGATGGTGTTCGGGGACCGTTTGGGCCTTAGTTTCCTGATACTTGTCTTACGGGTGAGGAAAATCCCCCAAAAAAATACTCACCCAGAAAACTTGTCTCGACCGGGGATCGAACCTGGGCCTGCTACGTGACAAGAAAGCACGCTACCTAGAGTCTGCAGCGGTGAACAGAAGTAGAATAATAAGTGATCATTCTAATTTAAAAAGATGTACTGTACTTAAGTTATTAATTCGTAAAATCTAAATGATGGAACCGGAATCCGAAAGACCTAGAATTATATATATATATATATAGTGTGTGTGTTGGGAAGATTAGCCTTACAAGTACTGTACTAATTTTACATATATTATATTGTGAATAATACCTTAACGGAATTGTATCATACATTTTATTAGCATTGTAAAATCTAATTTCTTACATGTATTAAATTGAAACAATACACATCAATTTGCCTAACATTACTAGTAAAACTACCTATGGTAGTTTACCAACTCGTATTAAGGATTACGTCATTGTGCTTATATATCTGTAGGAACTTTCCAGTTTCTAAGTGATAAGTGAATACTATTTTAGTATGCGTGCTAGAAAGTCCAGCTTTTAGAACACACAAATATTTTTAAAAGCATACTTTTAATATCGCTCTAGTAAAAATAGTTTATAATTAAAATGCAAATTACTCTTTGTAATATATTGTATTGTGTACTGTATTGTGTACTTGCTAATATTCGGCGTGCGCTACTATGGCTAAATATTTTTTTATATTTGGTAGAATAAGTAAAAAGAAAATTAGAGGTTGTATCCAACTTGTATCCAAATATTCTGGTTGCTAGAGTGAAAAGGTTTAATTTCGGATTTCAGATAAACCCCGACTTCTAATGGTCGGATGTTTCTGCGCCTCGGTATATTTTAATAGCACATACTGAGTTTTCTTGTGAATCATCGAAACTTTCGACCGCTAGAGTGATTTTAAAATGTATGTTCCCGGCAAACTCTTGGGCATTATAGTTTCAGAAAATTACATATAGCGGGTAAACACTCGCTGTAACTGAAAATCTGTATGCACAAATTTTCATGAAGATTTGTTGAGCGGTTTAGAAATCTGTATATCATAAACATACTTACTTAATAATTAATACAGGCTTTCCACTTCACAGCAGTTCGCCCTTGATTCCTGCTTTCCAGAGATTTCTATCTTCCCATTGTCCATCTTCCAAACCCCTCTTCATCATGGCACCATATATTCCCTCATACCATGCTCTTCTACTTCTCCCCCTCTTCCTTCTGCCTGGTACCATCCAATCCAACACCTGTTTAGGCCACTGGTCTTCCGACATCCGTTGTACATGTCCATACCACTGAAGAGCTCCCTTTGTTATCCTATCGATAACAGTTTTGTGCATCCATTTCTTGTCTGATATATGTATTTCGATTATGTTGTAGCCTGGATATTCTCATACTTCTCCGTAATCCATCCATTTCTGTCGCCAAGATTCTTTCTGCATCCTTTCATTTATTGTCCAGCTTTCTGATCCATATGTAAGTATACTTTCTATTATTGTCTGTATAATCTCTTTTTCTTTTTCTTTTTTTTTCTTTTTTTGTTTTTCTGGTCAAATGTCTATTCCATAAAAGACAATTCAGGGATCTAATCGCCTTCCTTGCACAATTTACTCTGTTAATATATTTTTCACAAGTACCAGATTTATCTATTATAGATCCAAGATATTTAAATTCTTCAACACGTTTAATTATCATATTATTTATTTGTAGGTCTTCTGAATTTGCTCCTATTACCATATGTTCTGTTTTAATATATATTTATCTTCACTCCACCTTCTTCAAATGCATCGACCAACTTTCTAATCGTATGTTCTATATCTTCTTTACCTTGTCCTATTAAAATCTGGTCATCAGCGAATAATACATTGTTGCAGTAAACGGTCATTAATGCTGATTCCCATTCCCCTACATGACTTATTCCATTTCATTAATACATCTTCTAAAATTCTAAATATATCTTGAACAATGTTGGTGACATCCCGCATCCTTGTCTTAATCCTTTTGTTATATCAAATTCTGAGGATACTCTATTTCCAACCATAATACTTGCTTTACAATCATACATTCTTTTTATAAAATGTATAAGAGATTTAGGTATTCCAAATTTTTCCATTGCCACCCAAAGTTTATTATATCACAAACATACGCAGGCTGAATTTTTATATATAAATATTATGAATTATTATAACCGGTCTATGATTAATGTAGTAATCCTATATGCACCGACAATAATTGCCGATTGATGTCAACACGAAAATGAATGTTTTCATCATTAATTAAATTCACTATTAAAAATCCCATTTCATACAAGAATCTATTATTATTATTATTATTATTATTATTATTATTATTATTATTATTATTATTATTATTATTATTATTATTATCATTGTTATAATTATTATCTTCTTCTTCCTTCCAAGTATTAGGCCAAGGCCTGTTACGATCCTATAGAAAATTTTCCCTCCAGCGTTTCATAGGACGGCCCAGTGATCTTCGTCCTCTTGGTATATAATTATAAACAGCTTTGGGGATCCGATTTGAACTCATTCTTTCAAGATGGTGTTTCAAATTTAGTTGGTACTGTTTAATATATTCCAAAATTGGCGTAGTCTTCAATTCTTTTAAGATATCGGTGTTCCTTTTCCGATCCCATCTGGTGTAACCCGCTGTTCTGCGCATGAATCTCATTTTACAAGCCGTTATTCTGCTTTCATGTTGTTTTTTTAGTGTCCATGCTTCACTACCATAGGTCAACACTGGTCTAGCCAAAGTGTTATATAAACGTAATCTGGTGTTTTTTTGTACAAGGGATGGTTTCATAACTTGATTAATAATTCCTAAACTTTTATTATAACTAGTAACTTTTTCAGGGATATCCTTTTCATCCCAGATAGAGAGATAATATCCAAGATATTTAAATTGATTAGATGATATAATTATTATTCCAGATACAAATAAAGTCAATACCTCTAAAGTTCATAATAAAGCACCGTTGAAGTAATGTAATAACTTAAGTTGAGGACGACTGTGTTATCAGGTACTCATTTTAAATTTTTAACATTTTATGGCAGATACAGTATTTTGTATTCTTGAAGAGTTTGAAGGAATGTTTCATTTTAAATTTCACATAGTAAAACCTAATTTAACAGAAATAAGACTTAATCCAAACACCGAAAATACGTTAAATTTATCGACGTTTATAATCAACGCACAAATGACAAATTTGCGTATCTTTTCGGTTCACAGCAAGATATTATGTCATCGAAAGACTTTTCAAAGTAATTGATTATTGTATGTAAGATGAAATCCACTGCTGTCTGTTTTTATTGTAGTTATATTGTGTAATTCAACTCAGATTTAAGTAATTTGTTTTTCTATTCTTTAATTAAAGTATTAAATAAAGGGATATGGTCAGAAACAGCACAATAAGGAAATTATGCAAGTTGAAAAATATATTAAGAAAAATAGAAGAAAAACGTTTGAAATGGTATGGACACCTCATAAGAATGGAAGAAGAGAGAATACCAAAGAAGATCCTTAATTGAAAAGCTAATGGAAGAAATGGAAGAGGCAGGCCTAGAGAACGATGGATGGATGGATGGATGGAAGGAGTGAAGAGAGGTATGGAAGCTAGAGATTTGAGGGAAGAAGATGCTTTAGACAGGAACCTCTGGCGACAAATCACTTAGGGTTCAAGGAAGAACACTCTATTGTGGAATATTCCTAAATAAAAATAATAATTAAACCAATATATCTTACAAAAAACATTGTCAATTTTAGGGTAATTAAAAGTATGGTATCAATATTTAAAAGCATACATACGTTTTTATGTGAACTTTCTCACGACAAACCATTATATCGTTGACTGAATATTTGATGATAGTCGCTACTAGTAAGTATATTCTTCCTCCTTACATAATGAGACAACTGAAAGGCACGTGACTGTAGTCTAAATGTCGACTTAGACTTGAATGTCATTACTAAACTAATTAGCGTAATGGACATTACTTCTCAACAGTAGTGCGACCAATGCTGCATCCTTAAAAAATTGTTACCAATTCTAAATAAACACTCTCATTCCAGTAATGAGATGTTTGTCAACGTGTCATTTATACGTAGTTAGGTCGGTTCTCATTTCACATATCATATAATGAAAACGAGACAAAAATATTTACCATCAGATCAGTATCAATATTTTAAGCAATTTTCTCCTTCATTGCATTCTATTAGCGCAGTTTAACCTCTCATCTTAGGTACTTTTACATACCACACGCCACCTGGACCTTACGCTATGGCACGAATTCTCTTCACAACACAATAATATATGCTTACATTTTTTATATAAAAATACAATGAACAAATATTTTATATATTTCAATAGGTGCTTTGTCTAGGGGCGGTATTTGCAGGGTTGCAAAAGAAGTGATGGTGAAAAATATAGGTAAAAGAAGTAAAAATGAAGATTTAAAAGAAATAATGTAGATGGGTACGACTTTTTTATGAGCTGGGCCTGTTGACAATTAAGCCCTTCATTAATAACGTGAGCCGTCTCCACTTTTGATTCAATTGAGTACATCTACTGATAGCTTAAGAGTATATTTATGTTTAAAATTGTATTTTTATAGTGGTAACGAAGCATGTATTGATATAAATAAAATATTTTCTACGTACACTATTTATAATTGAGTATATGATTTAAATCACTACATAGAAGAAAATTTCATTTTTCTCGAAATGTAATATAATGGACATGACATATTTTAATGCCTTTATTTTCTGCATTACGCGGCACAGAACACTTCAAGAAGGGAAGGTAAGTTACAGCAAATACATAAGCAAAGCAGTAGCCAATCCCAAAACTTTACAGGTCGGGATACCAATCCAATCACCTGACGCTTGTACACCTATAGCTAATTTTCGAACTAAAATTTATTACAGCTTTTGTGATTGTTTCTGTTTGCTCATGAAAACTGTGCTTGTCTCTTGTGATTGATAAACTAAGTAATTCGTATACAGTGCCTTGCAACAAGCACAAAAAATCCCGTAACCGATTAACTTCAGAGCTCATGTTTACTGGAACGTTTTATTCGCTTCATTTTCTCATCACTGCATATTTTATCGTGAGGACAAGTGGCTAGACACTCATCCTACACTTCTGACTCTCGAGTTCGCAAGGCTTTTACCCCATGTGGTGTTCATAGTGAACAAATCGGAGCCAGAGCAGATTTTTCTCGCGGTTTGTCACGTTTTTCCCTTGCTAAAAATTTCGTGCCACCAGTTCTCCATGCTATTGTCATCCATTTATTTTCATTTCATCTGACCCGATCATCTGGCGCAACAGGTCTAGCCAGCCGGCCTTCAATAATAGAGGTTTCATCTCATCTTATCCCTCGATCTCGATACGAGGTGTTATTTTTACACTTCTGATAAAACCTGTATATTTTCAAGTTTTAAAATTCAATGCATTTTCTTTTTCATATGTTATCAACAAATTGTCCACCGCTGTGGTCTCGAGGTAGCGTGCTGCCTTGTCACGCAGCGGGCCCGGGTTCGATCCCCGGTCGGGGCAGTTTTTCTGGGTGAGGTTTTTATCGGGGTTTTTCCTCACCTATAAGACAAATGTCAGGAAAACTTTAAGGCCCAAACGGTCCCCGAAATCATATGGCCATCATCATCATCCTTATCATCATCATCATCATCATCATCAATCATCCTTCACCGGTGTGGAAAGCAACGGGAAGCTATCACACCTACAATTCCCTAGTAAAGCTGCAAGCATAGTATGATAATGCTATGATTGCAGTGAAGGACCTGCCTTCGGGCAGAATTACTATGGATGGATCAACAAATTGGACGAAATATTTATAACAAAAGTTCGTCAAGTAGGAACTGCGTAAACTATGCGAATTCCTTAGCAAGTGAAATTTATAGTCCGATTTTGTTGGTTCACCGAATATGTCTTTCTTTTGTTAGCCCTTAATTTGAAGAAATTAAATTTCTTATTTCAAGTTATTTATAGTTCAGTTCTGGTTTCTGTAGCCATATTTGAGGGGTCTACGTTGTATGGTGCGGTAACAAGGGAGGGTGAGTTGCAGGTACTGCCAACTGCCATTAACTACACTCAGTTTTGAAAACATAGCAGTTACTACAGTTGATTTTTTTATCTACTAGTTCTGTGTTAGTAAAAATTTATGTTTTATTGTATGTTCGATTATTGTGACATTATATATAATGATCTAAACTATGATTGTCGCAGAGACTGCAGCGTGTTCATAATGCTTGCGTTCGATTCATTTTCAATATCCGCCGTTATGACCATATTTCCGAACACTTTAATAACCTCTCTTGGCTCCGTCTTACTGACAGACGTAAATTGCACTCTCTTTCACTACTTTTCAAGCTTCTGAATTCCTACATCCCTACTTACCTGGCGTCCAGATTTGAGAAGTTATCCTCTTACCACAATATTGACACTAGATCACAAGATAGCAGTCTGCTAACAATTCCTCTTCATAGCACTTCCTCCTATTCTACTTCCTTCACAGTAGCCTCTGCCCGCTCCTGGAATCTCCTTCCTCAAGATATCAGGGGTTGCCGCACACTTGGTACCTTTAAGTCACGCTTATACAGTTACCTGTTGTCTAATAATTAATTTTCTCTATTTATTTAATTTTATACTATGTCATTAATCTTTTCCTCGTTTTTTATATATATTGTACATATTATATATTTAATTCGTTAAATTTAGAGTAAATCAAAATACATTATAAATATTAATTGTATTGTATTCATAACTTGTAATCGTTTATATATATATATATATATATATATATTGTAATTTAGATTTAAGACTATTTTTTTGTTTGTATTTTTTCAAACCTGGTTGAGTGGTAGACAAGGCCTTAAGGCCTTAACTCTGCCAGGTAAAATAAAGCTATTATTATTATTATTATTATTATTATTATTATTATTATTATTATTATGTTTGGAGTGTTCAATATAGAGTAATGTTGTTTTTATAACAATTCATTTTATTATTATCATTAATAAGAAAATATTTTTTACATGGCTACTACTTCCATCCCTCACTCGGCAATGTTACCTCCTGCCACGCGCCTTAGGTTTCACCAAGACGGCTACAGTTACCAGAACAGGACTATAAACGTGTTAGACTGCAGTGAAAACAAATTATACATAGCAGCAAGTTATTATCTATTACATATTTTTGTATACTTTGACACAAATTTAAATAATTTATACCGAATCATTTTCTCATTGATTAGCAAAAATGTTTAATGAAGTAAACCAATGAATCTGATAAGATAAATTGCCAACTTAAGGGATAATTAAATTGCAAGTATACAGAGAGCCTACATTGCGACAACAATCATGTCAGCTTCTGGAGCGATTTTTTTTCGGGTTTCGAGTAAATCTCCGCTTCTAATGATGGTATTTCGGTAATTTTGGGAGAAAACTTTTCTTCCTCGTTTTATTTCAATAGCATAGGCCTATAGGTTGCTTAGTTTCGCTGAGAAAAATAAAGAATACGAGACCGATAATGCGAATTTTAATCTCATTTTGCGTGAACTCCTACCTTATAATAGTCCGTATTTGCGGGTAAATGAACTCGACTTTAGAGTATTAACAGACACGTAGACATACCACACACACGCACACACTCATATACATATATGGCTTATAAATAATAATAATTATTATTATTAGTATTATTATTATTATTATTATTATTATTATTATTATTATTATTATTATCATCATGATCATTTTCGATGTCTAGTAGATAGTCAATTGAGTTGGTGTTTACTTGATGAAAATCCATACTACATTTTATTTTCATTTAATTAATAAATCTAGTAGATAGTATCGGTGAAGCCATGTAATTTCTTAAAAATAGTTTTTTATGATGAGCTTCATTCCATCGGAATTCGATAATAATGCAATGATATTATTTTAAATATGATATATTTATCGACATACAATAACCAGAGATGAAAAGAAATAGCATACGTTTTGCGTAGAAAATTAACGCGATTAATTCAATTAAACTATAAATTCTAGTGTCAAAACACACGTCACAAACTCACGTCACGATATGCATTGTATTCAATTCCGTGGGCGTTCATAATAAGGACAAAAATAATGAGCCGGGTTCCGTTTTATTTTAGTTAATAACATTTTTAACAGCTATGGTCATTAGCATCATAATTCAAACTGGGCATAAAAGGGACGTAAAATTTTGATCAGAGGACTTTGTTTTTCGAGCTTAATGTTGTTTTACGTGCCGTAAATCTACGACACGGGACCCATGACGAGTTCCCTTCAAAAAAGGAACCCATATATAGGATTGTTATGCCCTTAAAAATCAATTGATCCTGGCCGGATTTGAACCCGCGAATCTAGGAACCAGAGGCAAGTATGATGATCACTAGGACTCGGAAGTTGAGAAAAAATCATTTTTTTTATTTCATGTCTGAAGACAAGCCCAACATAATATATAGAGTATACTTTTAGGTATTGAAGGCCAGAAAACGATGGGGTTTATTTGTCCTTTTTCGACGTGTTTTGACTAATTATTCCTTTTTAGCCTTTTTTTTAGGTTTTAACGGCTTTTATTGCAACTTTACCTTACTTTGACTACTTTCACATCATTTGTATAATTCAAGAATCCGCAGAATCCAATCTCAGTTCCAACTTATTTTAAAAACACTATCTAGTTTTACTTTCTAAAGATTTTTCACATTCCAAACACTTTTGTTGCGCGATAAACAATTGAACCTTCAGAAAATATCATCATCTTCATGGTAGGCCATCGTCCTGTTCCGCTCTCAGAAGACATCTTCCCATCGTCTTCTAGGACGTCCCACATCTCTATAGCCTTGAGGCTGATACAACAGGGCTTGTTTTGTTAGCCTACAAGAGTCCATTCTTAAAATATGTTCATGCCACTTTTGTTTATAGCTTCGTATCCCATTACATTTTAAGTACCAGCCTACTGACGACCTGAACTACTGTATTTCGACTTCAAATATTCTAAGAAGTTACACTTTGTGAAAATTACCTCGATCAGAGTGTGAAGGCAACAAAGTTGTCTTTATTCACTCGTTAGCAACTGAATCACTTTTTACGTCCTTTTTTCAGTTTTTAGATCTTTTGTAGGATATCTTTAAGACTTTTTAAAGGTATTTTATAGGTCTTCAACTTCCGAACCCTAATATTCACTAATCCACTAAGTCGGTCCTGTTGGATAAGTGATTATTATTTTCGCCTCTGGCTCCCAAAATCATGGGTTCACATCCGCAGGGTCGATGAATGTTTAAAACCCTGAAAATGTGAGTATGAATTCCTTCACAAGAGAAATAAATCTGCGTCATAGAATTACGATGCACAGAAGAAACTATGTCTCAAATAATAGGCCTGTGAGCAAAATGCGTCGGCCCCTTTTACTCCCGAATTTGAATTGCAAACCAAATAACCTTCGAACTTTTCATTGGTCCAGTAGCTAGTAATCTGATTTTTTCGACAACCGAGGAGTGTGAATTTCTTAATAACACCAGCCAACAGTGAAAATGTAACTAGAATGAAGTAATTGTTTCGTAAGTATATCGACCACGCTGATAACGAAAAAGATAATGAAAAGCTCGAATTAGCTCTCATTTCCAAGTTAAAGGGGGTGCATTGAACCCTTTTAAATTATGATCTTGTTTAGGTTAATTTCAGGCAAGCAGCTACAGCAATATCACTACTTATCGTATGATCATGCTTCGAACCTCATTCTCTTCCGAAAAGAACAGTGTGTAAACGGTACAATTTAAATGTCCCTATCATGTACCGGAGGCGGTAAAAATTGAGGGAAATTAGGATCTTTTCTGAATTTTCCCTTGTTTCTAAGTTCGAAATCAACTGAAACATACTTAGAGGTGCACGCAATGTGTGTGCAAAATTTGAATATTCTATGTGCAAAAGTAAGGCCAAAGTGATAGCGACATTACCCCCTATGTCTCGACGCGTAAGACACGTATTCTAAATACGTAAGGTGTTTTACAAAGCATCCAAGCTTGAAAAAAAAAGTAAAAAACTTTACTAGGAAATTTTAAAGCTAATACTTACATTACCCTCTTTTGGGACTAATGGCAGCTATGGGCAATACCTATAAAAGTGTTGAGTGGACGTTGTTCATCGACTCCTCCAAAATAAGTCTCAAGGGTGTCCTACAGCATAATGACGTGTTACCATCGATTCCGATTGGGTATGCACCTTACATGAAAGAAACATAAGTAAGCATGAGACAATTGTTATTGCGATTGAACTATGACAAGTTTAAATAGCAGATTTCCGGGGATCTGAAAGTCATAGGCATACTACTTGGGCTACAACAGGGCTATATCAAGTTCTGTTGCTTCCAGTGTCTCTGGGATAGCCGCGCCATAGCATTTCATTATAAAATGAATGATTGGTCTAGGCCCTCCGTGGTATCTTTACCTTGTCGTGGTGGAGTGGCTTGCATGCTTAAATGATCCCAAAAGCTATGCCGGCGGGTGAGCATTGCTGCCGATAGGGTTACCCATGCCAGACTGGTCGAAGGTGATAAGCCAGATGAAAAAAGTACCTTGGTCGAAAGAGTGACGATCTTTCACCGTAAAAATACAACCGTCAAGAAATGTGGACATGGGTTCAACTGGGGTAAAATTTTCCGGAGGTCAAATACTCCCCCATTCGGTTCTCCGGGCGGGGACTACATCAGGGACCCCATGCCAAAGGCTCAGACACAGGGACATGTTCCTAGGAACATGGAATTTTAGGACTTTTATACAATAGCGGGGCGCTAGAGATATTAATGCGGGAATTAGATAAATCACCCTTGGATATAGTCGCTTTACAGGAAGTTAGGTGGCCAGGAGAAGGTAGTCGGGAATCAGGAAGCTTTGCATTATACTACGGGGGTGCAGAAAGACCTACATTTGGAATGGGTTTTTTAGTCAGAAGGAGGATCCTATCCGCTATCCGAGATATTAAGTTTGTTAGTGATAGGATATCATACATAATTCTAAAGGGTAAACGACATGAGTTTATAATTGTAAATGTACATGCCCCCACAGAAGGTAAAGATGACAAGATCAAGGATGAGTTCTATGAAGAATTAGAATGCTTATTTGATAGCCTTTCACGATATCATATGAAAATTGTCTTAGGAGATTTTAATGCAAAAGTGGGGCGGGAAGATATATTCAAACCAACAATAGGCAAATTCAGTCTTTATGAAGATAGTAACGACAACGGGATTAGATTAGTCACATTTGCCACATCAAAGAATCTCATTGTTAAGAACACAACATTTCAGCATAAGGATATTCATAAATACACCTGGACGTCCCCAGATGGAGAAACTCGGAACCAGATAGATCATGTATTAGTGGATAAACGCTGGCACAGTAGCATCATTGATGTTAGATCAGTTAGAGGGACAGACTGCAATTCGGATCATCATCTGGTCAGAGTGAAAATCAGACAACGGCTATCACTTATGAGAGGAACAAACGCTAAATATGATTCTGTAAAATTTGAATTAAAAAACTTGAAAAATGATAAAATGCGGCATGAATACCAAATCAAAATTGCTAATAGATTTGAAGTACTGGAATCTTCAGATGACAATGTGGCAAACAAAGAAGAAACTGATATAAATAAAGAATGGGAGGCTATAAGAGATACTATTAAATTGTCAGCATCAGAAAGCATTGGTTGTTTAAAAAAGAGGCAAAACAGGAAATGGTTTGATGAGGAATGTGCCGCCGACATTGTAAAGAAAAGAAAGCTAGCAAAAATGAAATGGTTGCACGAGCCAAATGAGGTAAATTTAGAGCAATTGGGTAGTATTAGACGGGAAACCACTAAGTTACTAAAGAGTAAAAAGAGGGAATATTTGAGAGAGAAGATTTATGATCTTGAAATGAACGCAAAAAATAGGAACATTAGAAAATTATATCAGGGAATTAGTATAGAGAAGAAAGGGTTTCAGGCTAGAACAAACATAATTCGGAATGAAAATGGGGATATGATTGCAGATTCCAGGAGTATATTAAATAGATGGAAAAGTTACTTTAATCAGCTATTAAATGTACATACAGAACAGGACATTGAAGAGGATAATTTAAAGACAGCAGAAATGCTAGTCGCAGAACCTAGCGCATTAGAGGTTGAAATGGCGATTGAAAAATTGTAGATGTATAAAGCATCAGGTTCAGATGAGATCCCAGCAGAACTGATAAAATCAGGGGGAGAAAAATTGATGGACAAGATACGTTGGTTGCTTAGTATGATTTGGGAAAAAGAAGCTCTTCCAGATGAATGGAAGGAATCAATTATCGTACCAATTTATAAGAAAGGAGATAAAACTGATTGCAAAAAATACAGGGGCATCTCATTACTTTCAACTTCGTACAAAATTCTAACAAATATATTAGTAAGCAGACTTAATCCCTATATTGATGACATTCTAGGAGATCATCAATGTGGATTTAGAAGAAACAGGTCTACAACAGATCAGATTTTTAGTATAAGACAGATTTTAGAAAAGAAATGGGAATATAATGGTACTGTACATCAACTATATGTAGACTTCAAAAAACCATATGATTCAATTAAGAGGGAGAAGTTATATAGTATCCTGCTGGAGTTGGGAATTCCTGAAAAGTTAGTTAGACTTATACGAATGTGTCTAAATGGCACAAAGAGTAGGGTGCGTGTAGGCAAACAGTTTTAAGACACTTTTGAAATCCAGAATGGGTTGAAGAAAGGAGATGCACTATTTCCTCTACGATTTAATTTTGTACTAGAGCATGCCATTAAATCTGTAGAGAATGAGGAAGGCTTACAACTGAATGGTATTAATAAGCTGTTAGTTTATGCTGATGATGTAGTACTATTGGCCGATAGCGAGGAGATACTAAAGGACAACACGCACACGCTATTGAGTAACACTAAGAAATTAGGACTGGAAGTAAATATCAATAAAACTAAATATATGGTCACACATAGAAATTCATTATAATGGAAATGGACAGCTAATGACAAATGAAGGAAATTTTGAGGAAGTGGCTGAATTCAAATACCTAGGAACAGTAATCACAAATAGGAATGAGATGCACAAAGAAATTAAACATAGGCTCAATTCTGCAAATGCGTGCTATTATGCATTGCAGAGACTCTTGATATCCCAACTCCTTTCAAAAAACTTTAAACTGAAAATATATAAAACTATTATTCTACCAGTTATATTATATGGGTGCGAAACATGGACTCTTACTTTAAGGGAGGAAAGGAGATTACGAGTATTTGAGAATAAAGTACTTAGGAACATTTTTGGACCAAAGAGAGATGAACAGATAGGAGAATGGAGAAGACTACTTAACACTGAACTACATGGTCTTTATATGAAGCCAGATATAGTAAGAACAGTTAAGTCTCGTAGACTGCGATGGGCAGGTCATGTTGCACGTATGGGGAATGAAATACTTGCATGGAAGTTTCTTGTAGGAAAGCCAGAGGGAAAACGCCCAGTTGGTAGACCAAGAATGAGGTGGGAGAATAACATTAACTATGATTTGAGGGAAGTAGATTATACAGGGAATAATTGGAAACCATTAGCTCAGAATAGGGATGTATGGAGAGCTTATGTCCGCGCGGTACATGAACCTACGGGTTCAATAGTGCCAGTGATTAGGTAAGTAAGTATGAATGATTGGTCTAGGTATTAATCACATGAACCAGACCTCACAATGTTATGCAAGAAGCACTTGTCGAATGTAAGAACGTAATTTTCCCTGCTCTTCGTGTAAAATTGGACCTAATTAAAAACTTCGTTGTGGCCATGAGTAGCATTTACGTATTGCGCCAGAAATTTCCACGGCCTAGTGAGACGAAAAAAAAAAGGGGGACTTTCGTGGGTCCTCAGATAAGGAAAATGTAAAAAGATGAGCATTTTAACACCATCCTGACAGGTATAGAAAGGTTAGCTTGGGATGCCTTTGTTCAAGTGTCAACAAACTTTCTAGGAAAATAAGAGGGCAGAAAACTATAAGGATCTTGTGGCAAATCGTCTGCACTGCTACGGTAGACTGCGGTGTAGTATGTCCTTAAAGTTAAATTTCATAGATTCCCACTTGAACTTTTTTTTTTCTGACAACTGTGGTACTGTAAGCAACGAGCACGGGGAACGCTTCCACCAGCAAATTTCGAACATGAAAATGGGATACCAGGGAAAGTGGAGTGTATCAATGTTAGCCGATTACTGCTGGACACTAATTTGGAAATCACCAGCAGAAAATTACAAATGCCATGCAAAACGTTTGCGCCTTCAGTGACCTTTCTCCAAGGGATAGCAACATTGTAAATACATGCATAAGCTCATATAGGCATTAACGCAAAGTTAGCATAACTTCAAAACGAGAGCTAATCTTGCATTTTCATTAACAATTTCGTTATCAACACACCCGATAACATAAAGATTAGCTGTTTCTATCCCAGTTATAGAAAAAAAGTAAAATTTTGTTGACTAGTGTAATTATAACAGATACTCCTACCACTCATGGTCTTTTGGTCATAGCTTCTGACTGCACGTCGCGGGTTCGATTCCAGTAAGACCAAAGTTTTTTTAATGGAAATTATTCCTGTGGACATCCATGATCCGGAATTTAAATTGCATTTATATTCAAGGATTCTCCTGGTGCTTCATTATCATTATTACCAATTACAACATCTGGCAACATAATTCCGCCTTAGAGGCTCTCCAACCTCACAAGTGGGTTACAATATTCCACCAATGTCAGGAAATAAAATATTAGAAATGTTGTAAGTCACAACCTGGTGACAAAAAAAACCGCACTGCAGGCAATTTATTTCAAGAATAAATCTCCACAATCAGACTAAATTCTATGTAACAATTATTTCACTTTCTACTTACTTGTTGGAAAAACTCTTTCAGCACAGTTAATAAGATTCAATGAAAGTAATAACTTTATTTATTTTACGCTCTAGTTAATTTTTAACAAAGCGCATTAAACTGAACGAAACGCTCTCATTATGCAAGGAAAACTTTGAAGGGCAAAGAATTATGATATTTGTCATAATTGCAACATTTATACCGTATTTATTTATGGAAAAAACGAAAGTTTGTTAATGAATCATTCTTTACCTGTCTCATGTATTTATTATTATTATTATTATTATTATTATTAACTAACTCACTGGCTCTATCAAACCTGTAGGTTCATGGCCGATCGGATATAAGCTTTCCATACATCGCTATCCTGAGTTTTCCAATCATCCCCTGTATAATCTACTTTCCTCAAATCACGGTTAATATTATTCTCCCATCTCACTCTTGATCTACCAACAGGGCGTTTCCCCTCGGTTTTCCTATAAGAAGCTTCCATGCACCTCTTTCATTCCCCATTCGTGCCAGCTAAAATAAAAAAATATTATTATTGTTATTATTATTGTTATTATTATTGTTATTATTATTATTATTAACGTTCCACAACAATATATTAATAATATCTTCAACATCTATAAAGATAATGAAATCTCTGTTAAACAAGATGGCAAATTATCTTCTTGGGAAAAGATCAACACTGGAGTAAGACAGGGATGTGGACTTTCACCGGTGCTTTTCATTATATACATGAATAAATTAATAAATGAATGGAGGAAAACTCAACGAGGATATATACCCATCAATAGGAACCTCAAACTCGATGCTATTCTTTTTGCAGACGATTTAGCTCTTCTGGCACTTTCCGAAAATGATTTGCAACGATCAATTTATAATTTACAAAAAATAGGTGCCAAATTTAATATGGAAATTTCAATTAACAAAACTAAAATTATGGCATTTCATGGGAAGGACCCCATACAAAATAAAAACTGTCTCCAGAATAAAATTTTAGAGAGATCTAATCAATTTAAATATCTTGGATATTATCTCTCTATCTGGGATGAAAAGGATATCCCTGAAAAAGTTACTAGTTAAATAAAAGTTTAGGAATTATTAATCAAGTTATGAAACCATCCCTTGTACAAAAAAACACCAGATTACGTTTATATAACACTTTGGCTAGACCAGTGTTGACCTATGGTAATGAAGCATGGACACTAAGAAAACAACATGAAAGCAGAATAACGGCTTGTGAAATGAGATACATGCGCAGAACAGCGGGTTACACCAAATGGGATCGGAAAAGGAACACCGATATCTTAAAAGAATTGAAGACTACGCCAATTTTGGAATATACTCGTATTAAACAGTACCAACTAAATTGGAAACACCATCTTGAAAGAATGAGTTCAAATCGGATCCCCAAAGCTGTTTATAATTATATATCAAGAGGACGAAGATCACTGGGCCGTCCTATGAAACGCTGGAGGGAAAATTTTCTATAGGATCGTAACAGGCCTTGCCCTAATACTTGGAAGGAAGAAGATGTCTTATCCATCGCACCTACGAGACTTAACTGTATTTTATTATATCTGGCTTCGTGTAAAGATCATGTAGGACATTGTTGTGTAATCCTTTCCATTCATCTGTCAGTTCATCTCTCTTTGGACCAAAAATTGTCCTAAGAACTTTATTCTCAAATACTCGTAAACTTCTTTCCTCCCTTAAAGTAAGAGTAAATATTTATTATTAATATTATTATTATTATTATTATTATTGGCATTATTTACTGACATTTGAATATATCTGATTATTTAATATACAATGTGTCCCTAAAGGAAGGGAAATTTTGATAAATGTATTACACCACATCATATCTAAGCTGATGATTGATGCCTCATATGATGCATTGGACGTTAAGGTTTTTTTATGAGGCATTGTATTAAAGTCCTCGAAGTGGGCACCGTGTTTAATCCGACTAACATCGATTCGGTGTCCAATTCTGCCCAATTCTGAAAAAAAAGAGGATCTTTTATAACATGTGACGCGAAATATGTTTTTCCAAGTTCCAATCTTACACCGAATGCATGTGCCAACAATCGCGAAGCGGTTTACACTATCGAATCACAAGATGAAGCCACATGTACACGATGTTTAACGAACCTATAAGATAACCTAATACAATTTTAGTACTCTAACCTGTGAGAGACCAATCTAAAAGCTAACCTAACATAATTTAAGTACTCTAACCAGAACAAGAAAGTAGCAGCCAAAAATAAATAGCAAGTACTGAAATTCTGCAGTATATATGTACAGTTAATTAGTACATACTCCATGTTAGCTGCCCTGTAACACGACTTTTGATTTTGCTTAGAATATTCATTAAAATCAATATGGCTACCACGTCTTCATGTAGTTAAATATCATATTAAAACACATTGAAATAATCGTTAGAAAAAATGTTAAATGTAAATGATGGGAAATAATTTAAAAAATTGAACCCTAAGAATAAAATCTGACGGGAGATTATGAAAGAATTAAAAACGTCTTGTCACGTGTTGTAAAGAATAGCCAAAAAACATCAGGTATGAATACAGCTGTGGGGTTTTCACTCTTCATTTGAAGCTCATATAGGTCACATGGTAGAGGAGAGAGGTAAATATTGTCCTTTATGTCAGTTGATGGCGGTGCTCAATCTTGCTGGAACATATAATTATCTGAATCCTCGTCTAGTTGTGGCATTAACCAAAATCCGAGCATGTCAAGGTAAGATATGTCATCGACAGTGTCAGTCATAAAGAAAAATGGACCATTCAACTTTCGAAGTGAAATGTCGCAGAAAAAATTCAGGTTGGGTGAATTTAATACTCAAATGATTCTGCGCGGATTCTCAATCCACCAGATTCGGCAGTTCTGATGATTCATTGCATGGTTGCGTACAACGTAACATGAGGCCAACACAGGAAACTTCAATGTAGGTCCAGAGTCATCAAACGTCAAGCATAGTATGATCGTGTTTGAATTATAAATTTATCAAAGTACAACTTTCGGCTCAATTATAGAGGAGTTCTCACTGTGGTAGGCTACATCATGCAAAATTCTGTATTGCACTATTTACTGTTTCCGTTTCGACTAACATTTCTTACTATTTTAATATTTTCTAACGATTCTTAAAAAGTGTTTACAATAACAAATATTTTACATAAATAAATACTTAACAATTATTGTTAAGTATTTATTTACGTACGTGAAATTTCTCAATAATTTATTCTAAGTTCTACATAATCATAGTAAGCCTCCTTGTCTAAGATGGCAGTCCGGTACGATCAATCTTCAAATAAGAAATTGCACTACTAGGCACTTTTTTATCTTGTTAGGTTAAAAAGGTGTAAGTTTTTTGTAGACCGACTTAGTTTATAGTTTATTAAAATCATGTATAAATGAGGTTAGGTTACAAATTATTATTTATTAGTTGTACATGCATGTTTAAAAACATGTTTGGGAATTTATTGGGAAGGTTGGTAATACCAACTGCACTGATCGACCTGCCATCTATGGATAAAGTTCATAACACTTGCGCATGCGCACTACTATTCTGCAGGACAAAAATGTATGGCGAGACAAACTCCGGTTTTTCTTTATAGACCCAACGTACTTATTAGCATAATTATGTTAATTGATAACTAGACCTAATACTTTCTTAAAATAAAACGATCATTGCGTGTATATGCATTTCTCCGTCTCTTAACTACTCTTTACATTTTACACCCTACGAAATTCCTAACAGTAAGTACTTGAACAGCTTTAAAAAAAACTTTGGTGTGAATGAATTTTATCATTATGAAATGAGTTCATATGTATCATATATATTTCATATGGCGAGATCACAATGAACTTGTTTTGCATTTTAATTTGCAAATGTAGCGGTCGACAAAACTAATGCTGCCGCATGCATGACATGCTTTGACACTCATTCATTATACAGCAGTATTTCCTTCCAAGCTCAACATTATTGCACCGCAGCATAACAATTCGGAAGATAATTTGGGCCACATTAAATACAAATTTTGGAAATGCATGCTACGATGCATTACAGAGAATGTTGTCCCAACTACTCTAAAAAAAAGCGTTAAATTGAAAATATATAAAACTGTTATTCTCCCAGTTATATAAATAGGAAACAAGGACTCTTATTTAAGGGAGGAGAAAATATTACGAGTATTTAAGAATAAAGTTCTTAGGATTTTTTTGGACCAAACAGAGATGAACAGGCAGGCGAATGGAGAAGACTACAAAACAGTGAGCTACATGGTCTTTATAGGAAACCAGATAAAATAAGAGAGTTAAGTCTCATAGAGAGAGCGATGGGCAGGAATGTGGCACAAATGGGGAATGAAAGAGCGGCATGGAAGCTTCTTGTAGGAAAACAAGAAGGAAAACGCCCAGTTGGTAGACCAAGAATGAGATAGGAGAATAACATTATCCATGACTCGAAGGAAGTAGATTATACAGGGGATGATTGGAAAACATTAGCTCAGATTAAGCATGAGTGGATGCTTATATCCGCGCTGCCATGAGCCTATGGGTTAGACCGTGCCAGTGAGTTAGTTAGTTAAATGTCATTCATGGCATAAGTAATTAAAAGTTAGAATTTGTAACTTTAAATTGGACTTTATGCAGTTCTAACAATGTTTAAATGTTCCCATAATATGTTTTTAGCATGGTTAATATAACTGTTTCAACATAAGATATACTTACTGTGTTATCATGCAAACTCTAGATCATAAGATGAGTATATATATATATATATATATATATATATGGGACACGCCGTAGCATAGTGGTTAAGGCACTGAGCTACAAGCCAGAGGGTCGAGGGTTCAAGTCCCGTTGGGGTCAGGATTTTTAAACTGACCCAGACCCTCTGGCGGCACTATGGCCCTGGGATCGACTCAGCCTCTAACATAAATGAGTACCAGACGCTTGTTCTGGGGGTAAAGGCGGCCGTCGCGCAGGGCTGACAAACCGGCTGACATAAAGTGCCGATTATCTAGAAAAAGTGGGAGCCTTAACCTCCTACTACCCCAAGGGCCTCCGGGTCTGCTGTGGGATCACTTTACTTTAATTTTATTTATATTTATATATATATATATATATATATATATATATATATATATAGAAAACTTGTTTAATCAGGAACGTGAATAATGCGGAATTTTGTCCAATGTGAACGCATTTATTGGTCCCGGCGAAATAATAATAATTTTACGTGTATTTATTTTGCATAAAACGGAATCTGTCCAACGAGGAAACGCAAGGATTCATGAAAAAATTATAAAGCGGAAAGGTATATATATATTTATTAACAATCAGCAGTTTTTTTTTCTGGAGGCAGGTGCCAAGACGGCTTTTACAAATAGTGATTCAAACCAAATGGACAAATAAATATCAAAACAAAATAACCTAATTGTCACTGATCATAAATTTCATTGTTAAAAGTTGTTTTCGTATTTCACATGCCGATATGTACTTTGATAAATGCCTCCATCGCCATGATTGGTATATTATTGTTTCAACTTGTTCGTTGCAATAATTTTGATTGAATAACACATGTTTCTTTGCTTTGTTCCCAGTTTATAATGTCGAATTAAAGGAAAGAAACATAATTAGTACCGAAGAAAAAAAATAGTGTTGCCGCTTAAAGTAAAAATAAAAAATACTTGAGCGTTCATACGCGTTGGCGAGTCGTTTGTGTCTATATCACGCTGTTTCAATGTTAGTTAATCAAGAAATCCGAAGACAAAATAAGGAATTATATCACACAATTCACAGCTGAATATCAATCTTAATAGAAATACCTTTTAAAAGCGGGAAAACTGGAAAAAAATACTAAGTTCTTTAAGTCCTTGCCTAAACCTGACGGTAATAATTAATTGAAATTGTTCAAAATCTCTCATTAATTTATTTTATTTTGATAATTTTTATTTTATTCTGTAACCTTGGAACGTATTCCCTATATTAAAAAAAACTCCTGGCGCGACAGGCCTACAAGGCCCTTAGCCTACCAGCCGGCTGCTGGCCTCACATCTACATGTGTCAATCACAGAGGTAGATGATCAACAGCCAGTGTAGGGGTGACATGTGGTCAGCATGTCGAGTCCCCCAGCCGTTATAGCTGGTTTCCCAACCTGGAGCCGCTACTTATTGTAGCTAGCCAATTGCCTCACGATGCTGGGTGGGCACCGGTCCCATACTGGCCGAAATACCATGATAAAATGTCTTCCCCCATGGAGACTCGAACCAGCGCAAGTCCCATAGCTCTGCGCCAAGGCTTCCTACCTTAACCGCTCGGCTACGGCGCGGGACGTATTCCCTATATACACATACAAATTACCATTCCATATTTGCGGAACATATCCCCTGCGAATAAGGAGCTTTTACTGTATAGATCCTATCTATATAGATTCCGCCTCATTGCACGCCCGTTATGCGAAACGCAGATACCTGTCTTGCAAATAACAACTGTGCTGTAAAATCTTAAATTAGTTAAGTTCTGATCTTTCACTGGTAGCGTTCTGAATTTACGGAATAAAGATTGGCTGAGACGTATGTGTCATTCTCATTAAGCGAAAAAGTGAAAGTGATTGAAGATAAATCTCCGAACAATTCCGGACCGATGCTCCAAAATCAAGCTCTAGCTCTTGTTAAATCCCTAAGGGAATAACGATTTCAAGGAATCTTCCAGTTGGCTGGTCAGTTTTAAAAGACGATACAATGTAGTGTGGATTGAAATTGCGGAGAATCAAAAAATGTGAACGAAAGTGTAGTTAATGAGCGAAACCGAAACTGCATACTTGAATTTCAGGTTATGCGCCTAAGAGACATTTTTAACGCTGATGAAATGGGACTGTTTTTTTTTTTCGCGCGTTACCGTCGAAGTCGCTCATACATAAAATACTTCACTTTTGAACGGCAGCGGAACTACAATTAATCCAAGGTACATAAAAAGACATATAAGGTACTCTATAATCTAAGATTATTAATAAGTTTTAGTTTTTTTATAATGCGATATTTCGCCCAATGTGAAAAAAAAATTGGTCCCTTGCTATTCCGCTTTGAGCAAGTTTTAATAATAATAATAATAATAATAATAATAATAATATAATAATAATATAATAATAATAATGTTTTATTTATTCTTGCAGAGTTAAGACCATAAGGCCTTCTCTTCCACTCAACAGCAAAAATACAAGTAAATATTTGACAAATGTAGATATACACTATACTAATTATAAACAGTTAAAGATACATTAAAAGTAGGAATGTAAATTTCATGTACAAACAACATTTTATACGGTGATAACAATAATAATACTTACGATATTATTAATAATAATAATAATAATAATAATAATATAATCCGTGCCTGGTTAGTTTACATGGGGGTTTGGTTCTAAATTAAGTAAGGGCTAGACTTAACCTCATGTAAGACACTAGGATGGGGGTCCTCAACCCCGACACGGCGCGTCCCAATGGCTGATAGGGGAAGTTCCTTTAGATATACAGGACAGGTGCGAATAAGGCCTTGCCAAATAAGCACTCGCGGATCAACTGAGGAGGTCAACGACTTCGACGGCGGAAGAGGATTTTTTCCCAACTAATTACTCAGTCCTATGAAACTGGATTTCGGTCCAAACGTTGTGATAACTAAGTATTATGAAGTGTGAAAGGAAACAATTTTTTACCCAGGTGGTAACCAATCCACTGCTGTTTAACAACAGTACGACCAGGCTGTCAGATTCTGGGGAGTCTGGCCAAACACGCAAACAGAGGGTATCGGAGACCTCTGGTCAACTTCGCCCAAAAACCAAAACTTTTTCGGAACGTTAAACATAAATTCCCTCTTGCGAGCAGGAAAACTGCATGAATTGGAGAAAATTTTAAAAGAACAAAATATTCAAATATTGGCACTCCAAGAAACAAGATTAACAGATGAAAATACAATGGATTTTGGGAACTATAGACTTTTCAAAAGTAAAACCGATAAACGAATTCTTAAAAATACACCACATTTGGGAGTTATTTTTGCTATCCATAAGAATATATTAAACTTGGTAATAAATGTGAATCCAATAAATAATAGATTGATGACAATTACACTAAAATGTGCGAAACAAACATACACATTGATCAATGCACATGCGCCAATTAACAAAGACAATATAACAGATTGAAAAAAGTAGATGATTTTTGGGAAACATTGGAAGAGAAGGTACTAAAAATTCCACAGAATCATGTTTTAATCCTGTTAGGTGATTTTAATGCACAACTGGGCAAAGAAAGGAACTATAAGAAGACAATTGTCAAGTATCAGCGCATAAGTGGACCAACCGAAATGGACAACGACTAGTTGAATTCTACAGACTATTTAACCTCAAAATTATGTCTACACATTTTAAAAAAAACCATCAAAACAAATGACATGGAGTGCACCAAACTCACTTCTAGGTGAATGTCAAATTGATCACGTGGCAAGTTCTTTTTTCCACCATAGAGAAATTATGAATGTCCAAGTTAGAAGAGGTGCAAACATCGATTCGGATCATTCTGACAAGAATTAAATTGAAACTAAAACCCAGGAGACTTACCAAAAAGCAGCCATCAATATGGAAGTTTGCCACCAATAACATTCTGCCAACATTCACAAAGGAATTAGAAAAGAAGCAATCACATAATTGGCAAGAACTCAAAAGTAAAGTAACTGAAACGGCACAAATGTTAATCCCTCTACAAAGAAAGATAAAGCATCCTTGGTGGAATGAAGAATGTGGCAAAGCTATTGCAGCGAGGCACCGAGCATACGTTAATTGGAATTGTCAAAAAACAGAAAAGAACCATAACGCATTCTTAGTGCACAGGAAAGAAGCAGCCAAATTAATCAGGAAAACAAAAAGGAAATTGAAAACGATCAATTAATTGAAATTGAGAAAGACTGTCAAACAAACAACGGCCGGAATTTCTACAAAACTTTAATACCAAACTCATTGGGTACCAACCACAGAGTCTCTGCTTTAAAACAGAAGATTGTCTATTGGCACTAAACAACCAGGAAAATTGCAGAGAACTTGCTAAATATTTTGAGAAACTTCTTAACTGCCCAATACCAATAAACAGATTCCCCCCACAAGAACCTGAACAATCAAATCCAGACTAATCACCACCGGATGAAGAAGAAATTATTATGCAGATTAAGACTTAAAAGCAATAAGGCAACAGGTGAAGATGGCATTGTGGCAGAACTCCTCAAAGTGGCAGGACCAAAGATCATAACAGAAATCACAACACTTGTGCAAGAAATGTGGCAAACAGAACACATTCTAGAGGATTGGAAGACAGCATTAATCCACCCGTTACATAAAAAGGGACACAGAACAGATGTGAACAATTATAGAGGGATTTCATTATCATCAGTCCCATACAATTTTTTATCAATGTCTGCTCGACAGAGCGCAACGGCAACTAGAACTGAATATAGGAGAATATCAAGCAGGATTCAGACCAGGCAGATCATGTCCAGAACAAATCCTGAACCTTAAGCTAATCCTTAGACACCAGAGTATTTGTAGCAATGATTTAGTGTGCATATTTGTTGACTTTAAAAAAGCTTACGATTCGGTTGACCGAGAATCACTATTTGAAATATTGAAAGAACAAGGTTTTGACCGTAAAACTCTTGCACTTATTAGAAAGACTGATACAAGGGCTAAAGTTAATTCATGGGGGAACTTTCTAAATCATTTGAAATTAAGACAAGAGTAAGGCAAGGAGATGGACTTTCTCCACTACTCTTCAATTGTGTTCTTGATAAAGTGATACAAGAATGGCGTAAACAGAAAACAATTTTTAAATGCAATCAACCAATCATATTAGGAAGTGGAAAATTGAAGATTGATTGCCTAGCATATGCTGATGATCTAGCAATCTTAACCCGTGACGTTGTAACAGCACAAAAACAGATTGAATTATTAAATGACATTGCAGAGAAAGTTGGTCTGCAGATTTCTTTTGAAAAAACGGAACATGTTTCATGCAATAAACAAGCACCAAAACCTGGAAACCAAATATGGAAAAATTAAAAGAGTTTCACAATTTAAATATCTCTCTATCTCTATCTTCGGGTTTTTACAGCAGCTGCCGTCTTCCCGTGCCAAACCTCCAAAGCCTACGGTCTTGGGCATTTTCGATGCTTAACCCTCTAGCTTGCATTACTGTCTTCATGTTTTCCTTCCATGTTAACTTTGGTCCCTCTTTTCTTCTTTCTGTTCGGATGCCATTCATATAGTTGCTTCGGCCATCGCTCATCTTCCATTCTTAAAACATGTCCTAACCACTTCAATTCCTTCTCCTCAATGATTTCAATTATGCTTTCTTCTGCTTCCATTATGTTTCTAATTTCCACAGTTTAAATCTCTTGTTGAAATAATTCAGGAAAATGGAATTGAAACTAAGCCAATAAAAGTAGATGCCAAAAAATGGAAACAGCATTTCGGCTTACTCACAACACTTATAATAAAAAATGCATATCTTTACATACAAAATTACGACAATATAACACTGTAATTAAACCAGAGTGCCTCTATGGAGCAGAAACATTAATTTTGAACAGAAAAAAAATATCGAAAATGTAGTGAAAAAAGAATGCAAATTATAAGAAAAGTTTTAGGTCCACAAGTCATAGGTGAAGCATTTGGACTCAGAGGTAAAAATGAAATAAAAATATATACAGACATTCATAGTGATATTAGAAACGAAGGTTAAAAATTGATGATCATATTAAACGAATAACTCAAATAGGCTTACAACACAGATAATGGAATTCTACGAAAACAGAAGTAAAGCTCCAGTGGATACTATGAAGTGGATTGATGAAGTCAGAAAGGACTTAAAATTGGCAGTAATTACTAAAGAAGATATCCCAAACAGAGATATATTAAGAATTAAGGTGAATAAGTGGCAAGTTGACGAAGAGGACAAACCGAAGAAAAAAACTGTAACAACTTGGACAGATGATAGAAAACAAGGTCATAGCAAAAGAATGAAATAAATTTGGGCTCAAAGGAAACGCCTCTAAGTACTTTGCGTAGTCCTACATGGGCTCATCCGCAATAAAAAAAAAGAATGATAATAATGTAATAATGATCATGTAATAATGTAATAATGATAATAATAATAATAATAATAATCTTATTATTATTTTATTAATAATAGTATAAATATGATAA